>ONZH01019832.1:0-199565 GCA_900303285.1 Rhinella marina | reverse complement strand
AGTGACTGACAGCGCTAGACCGTTTGGCCTAGCGCTGAAATCCCGCGCCTGCGCAGTCCGATCGCGCCGGGTTTAGCGACGCTATTGCGCACACGCCGCGCGCGATCGGACTGTGCAGGCGCCGGATTTCAGCACTAGGCCAAACGGTCTAGCGCTGTCAGTCACTTTACAGAGGGGCGTGGACTTTGGCATGGGGGAGAAGCCTCGGGCCCGGGGGGCGGTGAAGAAGCGGTGCTCCGAAGGCTCATTAGCATAATGTTTTAACTTCGTTTTTCAGCACAACCGCTGCGCTATACTCTGCAATAAAGGTATGTGACAAATGTACAAGTTTAAGGGGTTTTAACCTATGTATTAAAATACATAGGTTAAAACCTGGTGACAGAGCCTCTTTAATGTGCTTTGTGACAAATTGATTCAGAACTATTTGATTCAAAAAATTCAGTGAAGCTTTATGAAAGCAGAGTGGCAAAAATAGCTGCTAGACAAGCACTCTGTGCCCTTTGTATCAAATGTGTGACAATGTTTTGTCAGATCCTCAGTATCAATGTAACAGTGCCAGTCAAAGTATCAAAAAACATGATTTTAACACTTCAGCAACAATGAATTATAAGATGCATAAATAAAGAAGAAAGTAGATGGCTCAAGTCTATTTCAAAATTTTTTTAGCTGCATCCTCAGATGTTCTTTACCCGTTGCATGTGATAGTTATATTGTTTTCCAGAACTGCCAAATGCTAATAATCTCTCTAGTTTGATAATTCCGCATCGGATAGTATTTAAAGGGTTGTCCAGCCTTTTTAAGTGGTGGCTTATCCTCAGGATAGGTCATCACTTGTTGATTTGACAGGACCCCCACCCCTGCAGCTGGTTTTAAAATGTTATAATGTACATTTCACACACAAATTTGACTCATTATAGAGCAAGACGTGGAGTGATTTGGCCTGAATAGATTGTAATATACAGTGGCATGTAATGATATACAATGACATGCTTTATTCTTCTGTCCAAAAATCATTTTAATTATCAAAAGACAATGATGACAGAGAAATTATCACCTTAGCTCCCCCTAGTGGTGGCTGTAGACCAAAAAGAATGTGATCACTCCACGGCTGTGTGAAATGCAAAAAACGGTTTTGGAGATCTGTTATTATGTAAATGGAGCTCCAGTACTTATAAAGGCAATAAAATGAATCAACATAGAATTTTGGACTCGTTTGGACTCATCGGTCTCCATTGCTGTACATTGCTACTGTATCCATAGTCCATGATGATCTGGATGAATATAACTATAGTGCTGTCCTCATAGCTGAGTGTTTCAAGCTTTGCTGCAATACATGAAGACAGCCAAACATTAATAAAATATGGGATTATCATCAGTAAGCTACGCTGCATCTGTGCCTGCATTCTATGGGGGCCTCTTGGCTTGAAATAGCTTTTTAAACTAAATCTATTATAACCTGGGGGTAGCAACAAAGTTAACTGAGTAATACAACCCTAGAGAACAGGTTATAGAATTGGAATGATGATGTGCATATCATGATAGCATAAGGAAAAATAATTCAATATATCTACTATATCACGTTGCTTAGAGAAAATGTTTAAGGCTACTTTCACACTAGAGTTTCTTTATTCCGGTATTGAGCTCCGTCATAGGGGCTCAATTACGGAAAAAAAACGCTTCAGTTTTGTCCCCATTCATTGTCAATGGAGACAAAACTGAACTGAAGACACGGAATTGCTCCTAAAAGCATTCTGTTCCGTCTTCAGACGGTCAGGCATCCGCACCAAGCCGGATCCGGAATGACCCCCAATGCAAGTCAATGGGGACGGATCCGTTTGGTGTGACACACCAGTAATCCGGATCTGTCCTCCATTGACTTGCAATGGGCGGGTCATTCGGATCCGGCTACACAGAAATACATACATACATACAGACATACATACAATACACATACATACTCACATACTCCAGGCAGGGACGCCGGCAGCATGTCTTCACGCGCCTCCTGCGCGCAGCTATGACGTTTCCCCACTGCGCCCAGCAGAGGGCGCTGTGGGGAATAGTCATCACTGCAGAACTGCTTTGCATCCTTCATCAAGAAATCACATCCTGACTGCTCCTCCTCGTCAATTGAATTATCGGAACATGGTCATCAACAACTGGTCAGCGATGCATCAAGGCACTGACCCATGCTCCTTGCATAGCGCTTCTCTTTAATCTGTTGTAACCTGGTTCCTGAAGTCTTCACCCAACTGCAATACCTCTTGAAAATGATCAGGAAATACAATTCACTTTAGCCACTCTACCGTGCAAACACACCTTCCTTGAGTTGGCAAAGGAGAATAATGTCCCCCAACATCGCCTCATATGTGATGTTTCCACATAATGGAATATAATTAACAGAGGAAGGCCGTGAATGAATTCTTGATGATGAAGGTGGACAGGTGTACTCCCCTGTGTAACTCTGATGTTAGCCATTGGCAGCTCACGAGTGACACCTGCCGTTTGCTCAGGCCCTTTTGAGGGAGGCCAATTTATTTGTCAGTCACCAGTTATGATTCCAGTGTGTTCCACTCTTCATGGAGCAGATGCTGATAAATCTGGGTTGAGGAGGGGGATGAGGAGGAGGAAGATATTAGCACCCAGGGAATGTATAGAGAAATAGGTGGTTTATCTGCACAAGCTACAGAAGAGGAGCAAGAAGAACTGGAGAGTGATGAGGAAGCAGCACCAGCTCTATCAGCAGTATCTTGATTCTCCAGTCTCTGATTAGCACTTTTTCTTCATACTCCTACTGAAGAAAACAGTCAGCAGCAGCAGGACATGGAGTACAACCTGAACCAGCAGGTGGTGGTATACGTGGCTGCACCATGTCACCCCAGATCCAAAATCACCTGGACTACTGATGCCATGTTCTCCTACTGCCACCATCTTATGCTGTTCTGCCATTGCTGTTGCCCCCCCCCACCTACCCATTCTGTGACTGGACCACTATGTTAAATTGTCATGCTGTTTGCCACCCTCATCAGTCTGTTCTGGGACACTTAGTGTCCTTTTTGGCTTGTTGACATCGCAGTTTTATTTTACCGTTTTCCTGATCCATCACAAGAACTGAAAAATGAAAACATAATGGATCCTGTTTTGGAGCATCTATTAATGCCTCTATCACATGGTCAGCATTTTCCATCAGGATTTTGATCATGATTTGGAGCCAAAAGCAGGAAGTGGGTCAAAACACAGAAGCCATGCAAATATTTCCTTCATATGTCATCTCTGTTTTTGGACCAACCCCTGTTTTTGCCTTAACAATACTGATCAAATTACTGATGCAAAACTGTCCAAATACTGACCATTGGATAGAAGCCATTAAAGTCTGATTTCAGAAGAAAATGGTCAAAACTCATTTACATTAAGCATTAGGCCTCTATCACATGGTTAGTATTTTAAATCAGGATTTGATCACGATCTGGAACCAAAAACAGGAGTGGGTCCAAAGCACACTCTATAGTAGAATGAGTGTGTAGCACAATACGTTATCTACCAATCAATGTGGACACCCCTACTTCAGTGAAATGAAACTGCACTTTCACAATTTAGTAGAATCAGTGGCTAACAGGACAGATTAACTAGCAATCTATGTGGAAACAGCTGACGGGTGTAAAATGAGACTGCACTTTCACTCTATAATAAAATCTTGGGCGACTGCATGGTTAAGTACATTATACCGGATGCAAACATTGACCTGTAAGGCTGTAAGGAGTTCACACTTTGGTCAGTTAATTCCAGCAGTTACTGTATCGTTAGCCAAAGTCAGGAGTATGAAAAGATCTGCACCTGTTCTGTGTGTTGGACCTCTAACTGACCAAATAAGTGAAGTTTGAACTGAGCCTAATAATGACACATGACATATGCAAAGTAACTGTTTCACTCCAAAAAAGGACTAGCTATGCAAATTTTTGCAATGCACAGTGATGTACACCGATATCTTCTCTCCCGGTAGGCCAGGACATAACTTATTTAGGATACTTTCCCACTAGCGTTTCTATTTTCCGGTATTGAGATCCGTCATAGGGTCTTAATACCGGGAAAAAACGCTTCCGTTTCGTCCCCAATTCATTGTCAATGGGGACAAACATAACTGAACAGAACGGAATGCTCCAAAATGCCATTCCGTCAGTTCTCATACCGGAGAGCAGCATGCTGTGGTTTTTCTTTCCCTCCTGGGATGCATTGACGTGCATTGTGGGTCATGACCACAATGCACGTCAATGGGAACGGATTCCGTTTTATCTGACACAATAGGAAAACTGATCCCCCATTGATTTCAGTGGAGTTCCTGACAGATCCGTCTTGGCTATGTTAAAGATAATACAACCGGGATCCGTTCATAATGGAAGCAGATGGTTGTATTATCAGTAACTGAAGCGTTTTGGCTGAACTCTGCCGGATCCAGCAATAACGTTAGTGTGAAAGTAGCCTTAAAGAGGCTCTGTCACCAGGTTTTAACCTATGTATTTTAATACATAGGTTAAAACCCCTTAACTTGTACATTTCTCACATACCTTTATTGCAGAGTATAGCGCAGCGGTTGTGCTGAAAAACCGAAGTTAAAATATTATGCTAATGAGCCTTCGGAGCACCGGGGGGCAGGCTCTTTCCTCCTGAGCACGCTTCTTCACCGCCCCCCCGGGCCCGAGGCTCTCCCCCATGCCGAAGTCCACGCCCTCTGTAAAGTGACTGACAGCGCTAGACCGTTTGGCCTAGCGCTGAAATCCCGCGCCTGCGCAGTCCGATCGCGCCGGGTTTAGCGACGCTATTGCGCACACGCCGGCGCGATCGGACTGTGCAGGCGCCGGATTTCAGCACTAGGCCAAACGGTCTAGCGCTGTCAGTCACTTTACAGAGGGGCGTGGACTTTGGCATGGGGGAGAGGCCTCGGGCCCGGGGGGGGCGGTGAAGAAGCGGTGCTCCGAAGGCTCATTAGCATAATGTTTTAACTTCGTTTTTCAGCACAACCGCTGCGCTATACTCTGCAATAAAGGTATGTGACAAATGTACAAGTTAAGGGGTTTTAAACCTATGTATTAAAATACATAGGTTAAAACCTGGTGACAGAGCCTCTTTAATGTGCTTTGTGACAAATTGATTCAGAACTATTTGATTCAAAAAATTCAGTGAAGCTTTATGAAAGCAGAGTGGCAAAATAGCTGCTAGACAAGCACTCTGTGCCCTTTGTATCAAATGTGTGACAATGTTTTGTCAGATCCTCAGTATCAATGTAACAGTGCCAGTCAAAGTATCAAAAAACATGATTTTAACACTTCAGCAACAATGAATTATAAGATGCATAAATAAAGAAGAAAGTAGATGGCTCAAGTCTATTTCAAAATTTTTTTAGCTGCATCCTCAGATGTTCTTTACCCGTGCATGTGATAGTTATATTGTTTTCCAGAACTGCCAAATGCTAATTAATCTCTCTAGTTTGATAATTCCGCATCGGATAGTATTTAAAGGGGTTGTCCAGCCCTTTTTAAGTGGTGGCTTATCCTCAGGATAGGTCATCACTTGTTGATTGACAGGACCCCCACCCCTGCAGCTGGTTTAAAATGTTATAATGTACATTTCACACACAAATTTGACTCATTATAGAGCAAGACGTGGAGTGATTTGGCCTGAATAGATTGTAATATACAGTGGCATGTAATGATATACAATGACATGCTTTATTCTTCTGTCCAAAATCATTTTAATTATCAAAAGACAATTATGACAGAGAAATTATCACCTTAGCTCCCCCTAGTGGTGGCTGTAGACCAAAAGAATGTGATCACTCCACGGCTGTGTGAATGCAAAAAACGGTTTTGGAGATCTGTATTATGTAAATGGAGCTCCAGTACTTATAAAGGCAATAAAATGAATCAACATAGAATTTTGGACTCGTTTGGACTCATCGGTCTCCATTGCTGTACATTGCTACTGTATCCATAGTCCATGATGATCTGGATGAATATAACTATAGTGCTGTCCTCATAGCTGAGTGTTTCAAGCTTTGCTGCAATACATGAAGACAGCCAAACATTAATAAATATGGGATTATCATCAGTAAGCTACGCTGCATCTGTGCCTGCATTCTATGGGGGCCTCTTGGCTTGAAATAGCTTTTTAACTAAATCTATTATAACCTGGGGTAGCAACAAAGTTAACTGAGTAATACAACCCTAGAGAACAGGTTATAGAATTGGAATGATGATGTGCATATCATGATAGCATAAGGAAAAAATAATTCAATATATCATACTATATCACGTTGCTTAGAGAAAATGTTTAGGCTACTTTCACACTAGAGTTTCTTTATTCCGGTATTGAGCTCCGTCATAGGGGCTCAATACCGGAAAAAACGCTTCAGTTTTGTCCCCATTCATTGTCAATGGAGACAAAACTGAACTGAAGACAACGGAATGCTCCTAAAAGCATTCTGTTCCGTCTTCAGACGGTCCAGGCATCCGCACCAAGCCGGATCCGGAATGACCCCCAATGCAAGTCAATGGGACGGATCCGTTTGGTGTGACACACCAGTAATCCGGATCTGTCCTCCATTGACTTGCAATGGGGGGTCATTCCGGATCCGGCTACACAGAAATACATACATACATACAGACATACATACATACACATACATACTCACATACTCCAGGCAGGGACGCCGGCAGCATGTCTTCACGCGCCTCCTGCGCGCAGCTATGACGTTTCCCCACTGCGCCCAGCAGAGGGCGCTGTGGGGAATAGTCATCACTGCGCGCAGGAGGCGCGTGAAGACGTGCTGCCGGCGTCCCGGGCTGGAGTATGTAAGTATGTTTGTGTGTGTCTGTATGTATGTGTTTGTGTATGTCTGTATGTATTTCTGTCAACATGTGTGGGGCCGGAGCGCTGCTCCGGCTCCACACATGTATCAGCGTTAGCACGGATCCGTTGGCACCCTTTAGGTGCCGGATCCGTGCTAACGCTAGTGTGAAAGAGGCCTAAGACGGATCTCTTAGATTTAAGATTATTATCACAGAATATTATTCAATTTCAAAATTTAAAATGAAAATGAGAGAATGATGACCAGGGCAGTAAAACAATAAAAGGATAATACTGCCTGTGTTGCAGTTTTCAGATGTGCTGACATCTAGTGGTTAAACAGATTACACCACATACTGGTTAGGGCTCGTTCACATCACCGTTCAGCCCTTCCGTTCTCCTGCTCAGTTATAGGAGCAGGAGAACGGAAAGGACAGATTCGGGACATAATTGAGCTGAACGGAGCCTACGGACCCCATAGACTATAATGGGGTCCGTTAGGTTTCCGCTCAGAGGAAGATTTTTGAAGCGGACAAAAGTCCTGCGTGCACAACTTTTGTCTCCGTTCCAAAAAACATCTTCTAAACGGAAACCTAACGGATATATACCAAGCGATCAAAAAGTCATATGCAACCCAAAATAGTACAAATCAAACTGTCATCTCTTCCTGCAAAAAATGAGCCCCTACATAAGATAATCACCCCAAAAAAATATATATATAGCTTTTGAAAAATTGAGATGCTAAAACATGATTTTTTTTTCAAAAATGCTTTTATTGTGTAAAACTAAAATACATTAAAACAGTAGACATATTAGGTATCGCCGTGTCCGTAAAAACCTGCTCTATAAAAAAATCACATGATCTAGCCTAAGGTGAATTTCATTTAAAAAAAAAAAAACTCTGCCAAAACAACCAATTTTTTGGTCACTTTGTCGCATAAAGTGTAATATTGAATGATCAAAACAATCATATGTACCCAAAAATGCTACCTATAAAAACCTCAAGTCTTTCTGCAAAAAATAAGCCTCTACACAAGACGATCGGCAGAAAAAAATAAATAAATGTAGCTTTCATAAACTTAACCCTTTCAGTACCGGAGTTTTTTTCGGTTATGCATTTTCGTTTTGTGCTCCCTGCCTTCAAACAGCCATAACTGTTTTATTTTTCTGATCACATAGCTGTATGAGAGCTTGTTTTTTGCGGGACAAGTTGTACTTTCCAACGCCACCATTTAATATTGCATATGGTGTAGTGGGAAGTGGGAAAAAAATTCCAAATCGGGTGAAATTGCAAAAAAAACGCTATTCCGCTACAGTTCTACGGGTTTCTTATTTACAGCATTCGATGTTCATTAAAACTGACCAGTTACTTTCATTATACTGGTCAGTACGAATCCGGCGATACCTAATATGTATAGTTTTTCCTGCGTTTTGATAGTGATAAAATAATTAGAAAGTTGGCCTTTTTTTTTTTGTCATATCTTTACCCCTAAAACTTTTTGGTATTTATGTGTACAGAGCTGTATGGGGGCTCATTTTTTGTGGGGCGATCTGAAGTTTTTATTGATACCATTCTAGGGTGTGTATGACTTTTTGATCACTTTTTATTTAATTTTTTTTTAGAAAAAAAAAAGCGTCAAAAAACAGCGAATCGCCATTTGGACGCTTTTTTCCGCCACACAATTCGCCATATTGGAATTTTTTTTATATTTTAAAAGTACAGACGTTTTCAGTCGCGGTGATACCCATGATGTCCATATTTATTGTTATTTTGGTATTTATTTTTTAATTATGTGGAAAGGGGGGTGATTTGAACTTTTATATATTTTTTATTTTTTATATATTTTTTAACATTTTTTAAAAATTTTTGTGATTATTTTAAAGCTCAAATATGAGCTAATATATTGTGTTTTTTTTTTCTTTATGAGCAATCAGGGATTTACTAGATGGAGATAAATCCAAGAATTGCTCATTTCTTATACTGGCCTGCCACCTAGTGGCCAGAATAAGAATTGCACTTTGAAAGCTGTAAACCTCATCAGCGAGGTTTACAGCTTTCAGATCGTGTACAGACACCCGAATGGCCACACGGGGTGTCTGTACACCATCCGGAAGCATACGCTTCCGGGTTAAGACGCAACTAGATGCCGTGATCACGTGTGATCACGGCATCTAAAGGCCTAGGAAGACGCTGCCGATGGCGGTAAGTACCCGCAAGTCTCTGCTGTTAGAAACAGCAGAGACTTGCCAGCCATGACGCCCGCAGCACGTGCTGGGAGTCTAAGGGTTAAGAGACAAAAACGTAATTTTTGTTTTCAAAAATGCTTTATTATGTAAAACTGAAATACACGTATTTGGTATTGTCGCGTCTGTATCAACCTGCTCTATAAAAGCAACACATGATCAATCCTGTCAGGAGAGCTCTGTAAAAAACAAAAAAAATAAAAACTGTGCACAACAGCCATTTTTTTTGTTACCTTGCCTCACAAAAAGCGTAATATTGAGAAATCAAAAATCATATGTACCCCAAAATAGTACCAATAAAACTGTCAGCTCATCTTGTAGTTTACAAAATGGGATCACTTTTTGGGAGTTTCTACTCTAGGGGTGCATCAGGGGGTCTTCAAATGTGACATGGCAACTTAAAATTATCCCCGTGAAATCTGCCCTCCAAAATCCATATAGTGTTCCTTTCCCTCTGTGCTCTGCTATGTTCCCGTACAGCAGTTTACCACCACATGTGGGGTGTTTCTGTAAACTGCAGAATCAGCGTAATAAATATTGCGTTTTCTTTGGCTGTTAACCCTTGCTGTGTTACATGGAAAATAGATTAAAATGGAAAATCTGCAAAAAAAAAGTGAATTTTTGAAATCCATTTTCTCCATCCATTTTCCTTTCATTCTTATGGAACACCTAAAGGGCTAACAAAGTTTGTAAAATAATTTTTGATTAACTTGATGGGTGTAGTTTCTAAAATGGGGTCATTTATGGGTGGTTTCTATTATGTAAGCGCCACAAAGTGACTTCCTAACTGAACTGGTCCTTGAAAAGTGGGTTTTGGACATTTTCTTAAAAATTTTAAGAATTGCTTCTAAAATTCTAAACCTTCCAACGTCCTAAAAAAATTAAAATGATGTTTACAAAAGTTTGCCAACATGAAGTAGACATCTGGGAAATGTACAGTAACAACTATTTTATGAGTTATCACAATCTGCTTTAAAAACAAACATTCAAATTTCAAAAATTATGAATTTTTCCAATTTTTTATAAATAAAGGTGAAACATATTGACTCAAATTTGCCACTAACATGAAGTACAATATGTCACGAGAAAACAATCTCAGAATCGCTTAGATAAGTAAAAGCATTCCAGAGTTATTACCACATAAAGTGAAACATGTCAGATTTGAAAAATGTACATTGGTCCTTAAGGTGAAAACTGGCTGTGTCTTGAAGGGGTTAAAGAAGAACTCCCGCAAAAAAATGTATTCTCTGACCTGTTAGAAGGATACATGATGTAATCTGTAGTGAATTTCATTTTCTTACCAGTGGCTGTATTTATGAGTTATATCTCCCTGATGTTTCTCATCTGTGTCATGTGACCAGCAATCAGACTCACCAATTGACACAGCATCTTATGTGTGGACAGGAAGTCTATTTCTCTATGCATGCCTATGGGAGCCTCACTTTCAGTCTCATAGGAATGAATAGAGAAGTAACTGGCTTCCTGTCCTGTGTCAGTTGCAGATCAGAGAGTTGGTCACATGACACAGCTACAAATAGAAGAGGGGATAGCTCACAGACACTGAAGAGAAGATTACATTCACTACAGATTACATCATGCACCTTTCTAACAGGTCAGAGAATAAAAAATGTTGTGGGAGTTCTACTTTATGGAAATTCAGCACCCAACTTAAGCTGCATTCAGGATATCGTGCTCAGCCACACAGAATATTGCACTGTACTGATGAGGGGCAAATTCCCCGAAACAGCCTTCTATAGATGGATGTTTGGCTTGGCTATTTTTCCTTGTCATGTTCCAAGGCTTATTATAAAGACCGACTTTGACTTACAGGGAACCAATTCCAAAAGATGGTGATAACAAAATGGTTCTCTTTCCCTAGGAGATAGCTTTTTGCATATTTTTTCCCATAGAGCATTGTCAATAAGTCGCCATACACAGCTTGTCACGTGCACCTCAACTCCAGTCCTCAGGGCCCACCTGTCAGTCATGATTTGAGAATATCCCACAGAATGAATACCTGTTATCAGTCCTGATGCATTGAAACTAATTCTATCACCAGTTAAATGCTAAGGAAATCCTGAGGACTGGAGTTGAGGAACACAGCTTTAAGGAGAACCTGCGACCTGCTTAAGCCAGTTTAGACATTAAAAAAAAGTTTGGCATTCTGCTGAGCCTTTTTACTGCCCATGAAAGTTCTATTGCACTGTAGCAATAATTATGTGTAAGGATAAATTTAGTGAGATGCAGCACAGATTCAGATACATCGAGAAGGCAGTTAATCCATCTTTGTGTGGGATATGGTGGGAAAAAAAGGGAGCTAGGATGGGATCATTGGGGACAGTAAATTTGGTTGACAGTTTGTTACAAAACAAGACTATTAAATTACTAAGGCAATCACATGTTCTACATCCATTGTTGGGTCTAACGGGCACTAAATATCCATTTGAGGGTCATTTATTTGCTAGTAGCATATACTGTACTTGTTTATGTAGGGTGATGTACTACTGCCAGACAATGGCTTTATGAGCCACATAAAATATGTACTCCTGATTCTGAGATTTCCAAGGAGGAAAATTAGAAATATTTTTTTTTCATCTAACCTCAGATCAGGCCCCCAATCTTTATCAGACCCCCAAATCAGACACCCAATCTTTATCAGATCTCAGATAAGATCTCCAATTAGACTCCCAATCTGTATCAGATCTCAGATCAGACCCCAAATCCTCATTAAACCTCAGATCAGACCCCCAGACCCCCTTTATTTGACTTCAGATCAGACCTTCAGTGTGTATCACCCCTCAGATCACACCCCCCCATCCTTATCAAACCTCAGATCAGACATAACATAAAACTTACCTCTCCTGCTCCGGACAGCACACTGTTCCAGCACTCCACTCCCTGGTCTTCTGCCAGCCCTGCACTGCCCTGTGACCTGATGTCACACAGCTTCAGATCATAGTGCAATGTCAGAACACAGCACAGCACCCAGTGCCGACAGAAGAAGAATGGGGATCAGTGACTACAGCTAGCTGCGCTACACTCACCGCACTTCCGGCACACTGAGTGCTTTCATAATGTTCCTCTTTTAACATAGACTAGCTAACTCTTGCTAATTTCCTATATCAAGTGATCGTAACTCATATTTATTTTTAAGCATACGTGATATCTAATGGAGACTAATACAGAAGATGGAGACTAGGGATGAGCGAACCGAACCGTAACGAACCAGATTCGTTACGAACTTTCCCAAAAGTTTGGTTCGTCATCGAACCGAATTTTCAGAAAGTTCGTGACGAATCTGGTTAAAATAACGGCGACGCAAAATATACGCATATTTATTGAGAATGTACGCTAATGCATACATATTCAGTTAAGTAGCTTACCTTTGACAACGCTAGACTGTATGTTTGTTACTTGAGTAGGAATGTTCGCAGACGCAGTGTATGCGTACGCTAATGCGTACATATTCAGTTAAGTGGCGTACCTTTGACAACGCTAGACTGTATGTTTGTTACTTGAGTAGGAATGTTCGCAGACGCAGTGTATGCGTACGCTAATGCGTACATATTCAGTTAAGTAGCGTACCTTTAACAACGCTACACTGTATGTTCGTTATTTGTGCGGTAATGTTCGCATTAGCGTACGCATTAGTGTAAATTCTTAATATACGTATATTTTGCGTCGCCGTTGTTGAAGTCACTTGGATTTTTTCCACTTTTTTCATTGTAATAGCAACTGCAAGTAAACGAAACTATACCCTATCAGACTCCCATTATTGTAGCAGCAATTATTCAGCCATTATAGCAAGGTTCGTTTTAGGTTCGGTTCGTACGAATCCGAACTTCACTAAAGTTCGCCGAAGTGAACCGAACCGAACTTTTCAAAAGTTCGCTCATCCCTAATGGAGACTATTAAATAACGAAATACAACTTAGCACAATTTTGTTCATCAACTACTTAATTTCTTTAACAGAAGCACTCATTAGTATTTGCTTTATAAGACACACTGACATTTCCCTTCACTTTTGGAAGAAAAAAAGTGCGTCTTATAAAGCTAAAAATACAATAATCACCCAGCACACTGTAAATGGGGCATTTATCAGGAGATGGTATTTGTCTTTGTGTTCGTTTGGCTTGTGTAAAAGGGCCTTTAGCATTTTAAAAGTATCATACCTGACTCACTCTTATTTTGTTTCTCTTACTGAGAGCAATAAAACTTTTTTTCATTTTTCACATGACACCAAACTTTTTTATCCTATTGCTGTAAACACTCATTCAGTATTTTTCTAGATTCTTCTATTAAAGTGAATAAACATAAGTCAATTATCCCAGTCACCAAGTTGTTTGCCAGTTATAACAGCTCTTCCAGAAACAATTAAGGATGATCCCTATGAGTGTTGATTCTCTTCAGATTCCACGACTACTGTATCTACTTGGAGAACAGCGATAGACGGTATTTGAACATGGCTGCCAAACAGGTGCACACTTCATGGCAGCGTTATAATAATCTACGAATGGGCTCTTTCGAGAAGATAACACCTCAAGGGTAGGCCAGACCTGTAAAGGTTCCAGCAGACGTCTGTGCCAGATAGATGTAATTAAGCATCTGCTGGATAAGATAAAAAGAACTATTCAGACTATAAATCAATCAACAGCTAATCTCATAAAAAAAAAGGTATGGGAAGCTGCAAACCATAATTGAAGGCCTATTTCCAACCACTTCCTTGTTAAATGAGGTTAAAGCTTCATATTATACTTTCCCTCCAGATTCATGATAATCCATTGTTTATTAAAGGGAACCAGTCTCAGTGAACATGCAATCCAATCTACAGGCGTCTTCTTAAAGAGCAGGAGGAGTTGAGCTGTCAAAGCTCTGCTTTTTTCAGGCTTCATCTATAAATCCTCTGCATGGACCTAGAGTTCTCCTATAAACTTCCATACCCTCAGTTGTCTGGTTTGGGTACTGCAACCTTTGTATCATTGAGTTTAAAATGACAAAAGCAACCTGAAGACCCACCTCTACAGTAAAGCCTACAAATTACAATATAGCTTGTGATGGTTGACAAACTACCTGATCCTTATAAGGATCCAAATGGATTCTATAAGGGATTAACAAAGATAAAAAGGAATTATGACGCTGTCTGGGATGATCTTAGTACTCTCTGCGCTACAGCGGCAGGAGCCCCTTTTGTAGAAAAGGTGAACAAGGTGGATGGGAATGGGACAGAACCGGTGCCAGAAGGGGAAAATACAAGGTTGAAAAAATCAGGAGACATATTTTTGCAAAGACTTAAGGTAGTTACTAAGGAGTTAAGTGATAAACTCGGCATCGGACTGCCGGAGGCGTTCCAAGGCCCTGATGAAACTGTTGACAAATATCATACCAGATTAGTCAATATATTCACAGATCAGGATTTTGATGTGAACACGTCAGAAGGCAGAGATAGTCGAATACTTAGGACATGTTTCATTAATGGACTACGAAAAGAATTAAATATGCCCGGAATGCATGCACACTGCCCTAGATCAGACATTAGTAGTTGTTCGTTCAATAGAGGAGCAATTTGCTATGAAAAGGAAAAAGCAAGCAGCAAAACAGGGGGTAGGTAGAGAAGGTATGCTAGAGTTGCTGGGAAGAAGGGATGACTGGTCAGGAAAATATTATAATAGAGGGAAACTGGATGTGAACTCAGAAGAATACTGGAAAAAGGGGTTGTGTTTTGGATGTGGAGGGAGGGGCCACATAAAGAACGTTTGCCCCTCACAGAGACAAGGTAATCTCCGGCATACTCAAGTTCAAATGGCTTCGCTGGAGCAATCATTTGATGATTAGGAATTAGGCAGCCCTTAGAGTAATAAAACCATGGTAGTAAATGTACCACCTCACCCAGGTCCAAAGGCATATATACAAATGACACTACCTGATGGGAATAATGTTGATTGTGTAGTCGACACAGGGGCGAGCCGAACTATCTTAACATCTCCCTCTGAGTTTTCAGAAGCAATGGCAAGAGTACTCCTTTCCTGGCACCCTGCGGATGAGGATACTCAACTATTATAATATGTTGATGATCTTCTCCTTTGTACGAAGAACAAGGCAATATATCTAAAGGAAACATACTCTCTTCTGCTGTTTCTACAGTTGGAGGGATGTAAGGTCTCCAAAGATAAGTTGCAGGTTTCCAGATTAAGGGTAGTGTTCTTAGGCCACTGCATATCTCAACAAACAAAGCACATAACATCAGACAGGAAAAAGGCTGTTGCTGCTCTGACTGAACCTGCTACTGTTCGTGAACTTAGGACATTTGTAGGATTAGTCAGTTATGTCAGAGAGTGGATTCCATCTGCATCAACTCTTATGCAGCCACTCCTTGATGTATTAGCCAGTTGCAATAAGGGTCAAACATATGCACTTACAATTGAAGCAAAAGAGGGGTTTCGGGAATTGGAACCAGCCATTGTGACAGCTCCATGCCTGGGAATCCCCAACTATGAGATTGATTTCAGTCTATTCTGCCATGAAAATACTGGCCATGCCAAAAGAGTTTTGACCCAACTACATGGAGGAAAACATCGGCCGTTGGGCTATTATTCTGCCCAGTTAGACGTAGTAGCTCGAGGTGCCTCATTCTGTGTGAGAGCAGTGGCAGCATGTGCATTGTTAACAGGAAAGGTGACAGATATAGTCCTGGACCATCCTTTGACCATTTATGTTCCCCATGCAGTCCAGGAATTATTGTCCCAAGCCAAAATTCGCCATCTTTTGATTTCTAAGGTTGACAAATTATGAAGTAGCACTTCTCACTCCACCAAATATTACAATCAAAAGGTGTACAATTCTCAACCCAGCAACCCTACTCCCAGAGGCTGATCAAGTAGAAGGGGTTGCAGAGAGGGAAGATCATGATTGTGTAGAACTGATGAAAATTGAAACCAAAGAACTTGACAATGTTACAGAAATACCAATTCCTAATGCTGATTTTGAGTTCTATGTAGATAGTTCACAATATTATAAAGATGGGACTCCGTACACCGGCTATGCTGTGACCACCTTGGAGGAAGTTGTGAAGCAAGGATCACTCTCACCTGGGTGTTCAGCTCAGGTAGCGGAGTTGAAGGCACTCACTGAGGCATCTATAATGGCTGAGGGCCAGACGGTAAATATTTACACAGATTCTTGGTATGCTTTTGGCATTGCACATGACTATGGGCCCATCTGGAAAAGCAGGGATTTTGTTGGATCCTTGGGCAAAGCCATTAAAAATGCAGCACAGCTATTTAGAGCATTAACATTGCCAAAAAAGGTGGCCATTGTCAAAGTACAGGCCCATACAAGGGAGCAAACAAAAAAGGCAGAAGGAAATAGAAGGGCAGATGCTGCTGCAGAGCAGGCTGCTCTACTGCCTCTTAACACAGGACATACCGTGGACATAGTACCACAAGGGGAGGGGATTAATCTGAATCTCCTCCTAAAACTACAGGAGCAAGCTCCTGCCCTGGAAAAGGAAGACTGGAAAAGAAGAAAAACTGAGAAGAATCAGGAGGGTCTGCCGTGAATGGTAAACTTTACCTTCCTAGAGTACTGTATCCTATGCTGTGCTCACTGTCACATGGTCCAACTCATCAATCCAAGTAAGCAACGGTGAGTCTTGTAAACAAAGGGTGGGTTGCCCTGGGGTTCAGCAATGCTGCTTCAAAATATGTTCAGGAGTGTATGGTCTGTGCCTGCCATAACATAGGTAGAACTGTTAAGGTGCCTTCCAAGTGCACCCCAAAGCCATTGCACCCATTTCAGAGACTGCAGATTGATTTCATACAGCTTCCAAAGGTGGGCACATATGAGTATGTGCTGGTGTGTGTAGACCTCTTTTCAGCCAAAGCAAATGCAAAGTCAGTTGCAAAGAAAATACTATCAGAGGTGAAATGCAGATTTGGAATCACTGAGGTAATTGAGAGTGACAGGGGAATTAATTTCATTTCGGAAGTATTACAAGAGATACTTCGTGCTCTGGGGTTGGAGCAAGTGTTTCATACGCCCCATCGACCCCAAAGCAGCGGAAAGGTGGAAAGATTGAACGGCACTTTAAAGTTAAAGTGTTATTCTCATTTTAGACAATGGGGGCATATTGCTAGGATATGCCCCCATTGTCTTATAGGCGTGGGTCCCACCGCTGGGACCTGCACCTATATCCAGAACGGAGCCACCGAACTGAATGAGGGCGCACTGCGCATGCGCAACCGCCCTCCATTCATTTCTATGGGGCCGCCGAAAATAGCCGAGCGCTGGCTCGGCTACTTCCGTCGGCTCCATAGAAATGAATGGGAGCGGTGGCCGCGCTTGCGCGCTGCGCTCCCATTCATTTCTATGAGCGCAGCGGGGAGCTGTGCCTGGTGGTGGCCGGACCCCCGGGGTCCTCCAGGCGCAGCGCTCCCCGCTCCGTTCTGGATATAGGTGCGAGTACCAAAAGGCTATGGCAGAGACAGGTAAACCATGGACAGATTGTCTTCTCATAGCCTTATATACCATCAGAATAACTCTTCATAAGAAAACAAAGTTAAGTCCTTATGAGGTGTTATTTGGTACAGTGCCTAAGACAGGCCTATATTTTCCACAGCAGCTCCAAACCTTGCATTCTGACATTACCCAATATGTAGGAGCACTACAAAAAAGGTTACAATTGACTCATAATCGTGTCTTTAGTTCCATTCCAGATCCCTCTTCATTAAAAGGGACACATAGTTTACAGCCCAGAGATAGGGTCACTGTAAAAAGACATGTGAGAAAGACATTGGAACCTCGATTTGACGGTTCATTCCAAGTACAGTTGACGACGCCAACATCTGTCAAGTTGGAAGGGAAACCTACCTGGATTCACGCTTCACATTGCAAAAGACTGTACAAAATATGATACGGGGAAAGTATTCAGTGCTCTTTCTGTTGTCTGTCAATTTTTTTGTGATGGCAAATAAAGATCATGATAAATGGGGAAATAAGTTCATTAAAGGGGTTGTCCCACGAAAAATATTTTACAGTTTTCAAACCAGTACCTGGATCTGAATACTTTTGTAATTGCATGTCATTAAAAATTTTGTATAGCTACTGAGTTATTCAATAAAATGTATCTGTTTAGTGCCACTTAATTTCTTATTTCTTTGACCTACTCACTGAGCAGGCCGCACATGCTCAGGTTCAACTTTTAACTGCCTCCTGAGCTGTGATAGGGAGAGCATGGACATGCCTCCTGCTGTGATAGGTAGAGCTGAGACACGCCCCCTTAGCTCCAGCAGAAAAGACACTCCCCTGAGCTGTCAGCAGAGCAATGAATGGGGAGATCTCTGGATCCATGTGAGGTACAGGACTGGTTCTAGCTTTGTTAGAAAGAAGCTCTACTATATGATGTCTAATTTTAATTTTTTACATTATTTGTGGGATAACCCCTTTAAGTATCATATGATAGTGGCCCAACTAAGAAATTTATCTGACTGCTAGATATGTAGTCATTCACCTGTGACAACAAATGCTATGTCATATGTTGCTAACCCTCTCACAGAAGAGGAACTGATAGGTCTTCCCTGTTGGGATCTGCCCCCACTAAAACTGAGCTACCCTCAGAAGGAGACAGCAGTAGCACTGCCAATTGTTGGGTGGATGCAATATCCATGGTGGCAGTTAAATGTAACTACAAAAATAGGAACTTGGTTCGATTATGGTAGTGAAGATACAGGATGGGAAAGTCAGCAGGTTGCTGAAATAGAGATGGGAGAAGTACCTAATCAAGAAATTAAAGTATGTTTTTCCAGTCATGATATTAGGCATGAAAGCAAGTCGAAATATTATTTAACTAGAGTTTTACATGACCCTAGTTGGAATTACACTGATATCTTCCCATCTGGAAATAGAACACACTGTGGTAGATTGGGTGCCTATTATCAAGCTGATGACCCCACCATTGATATAGGTGAAGAAATAGAAGGCATCAAGAGGGATGGAGCAGCAGATATGAGCATAGACCCTAAACGGCAGCACACAGAGCGTAAGATCTGTGGTCCCCTTTTGTATTATCCATACATTACAAATGATGAAAGCTTAGATTCATGGTGTATATGATGAAACTATAATGATGATTTTAATTGTTGATGCATTGGTTCGGAAAAGTCAGTTTGTGTTACCAAAAGATGTCTATCTTGTTTGTGGAATCAAGGCTTATAAATGGCTCCCACAAGGTGCTGGAGGCACCTGTACATTAGCCAGGTTAGAGCCTGCAACTTGGGTGTGGAAATCCGAGGATATTCCATATCTGCACTTACCAGGGCATATTTTAGTGAGGAAGGAAGTATTAGTGATGCCAACTATACCACAGCCTCCTCCCTATAAGCACCCTACTACATTGATTCATGCCCAACCCTCAACAGTTGAAAAAGTAGGAATGTATTTTCCATGGATGAGCACTTATTTCCTGTCATCAGGGATATTGAATAATGCCCACCAGATTGAGGATCTGGGGGAAGTGTTTGATAATATTACTGACTATCTGTTTGATGCTGTAGAAATAAATTCAATATATCTTCGGCAATTAGTAATAGTAACTAATCAACATGCAATGGTACTAGATTATCTTACAGCAGCTCAAGGAGGATTGTGTCAGATAATAGGAACTTCATGTTGTCATTACATTGATCCGTCAGGACTACTTAGAGTGACACACGATTTGAAACAATCTAAAAACCTAAAGGAGGGTTTCCGAACTGATTCCACCAGATTTAGAATTACCTAATTGGATATCATGGATTAATCCTTTGAATAGAGATGAGTGAATCTGAATATTAGGTGCTTCGCTTCAGCTTTGTACGCATTCGCTATGTAGTTTGTCCTATCAATTATACGCTATTGCTCCGCCCCCTTCTCCAGCGCGCGAGGAAGACGAGGCAACTCAGGAAATTAAGATGGCGACACAGCGAGGTCCTGACTGGGGAGGCATGTGTGAGGCACCGACCCCTATGAGGAGAAGGAACCGGAGGAGACCTACGTCTCTCAATATGTCCGGTAGCCTAAGAAGTTGGTTGAGGTGCCCGCTGAGGTGTTCACTCCGCTGGCTGACACGGCGGAGGCGGCAGGAGTTCCCACTCCGCCGCGGAAGGACTACTCCCTTCGTCAAAATTCTATGGTCCCCGAGGCTGCTTTAACCAAGTTGCGCAGACGTGCGCCTCATCCCTTTTTTCCCCCTTTTCAGGTTATTGGGAAGCCCCTTGAAAGTTGTTTTTTTAAGGAACCTTTGCTGCTATTTTTTTTAACCATTTGGATTACAATTTTACCTATGTGGATTACAAATTGCAACTGAGTTTGGGACTCTGCTCCAGTTCTATGACAAGCGTCAGAAAAAAGAAAAGAGACTTAAACGTGTCCGTGAGCACACTAGGTAGGTGATATTTAAAATGTTTACATGATACATATAATGTATTTGCACTATATTGTTTGCACTAGATTGTTTGCACTAATGTTTTTACCTTTCAGCAATGTTTTCAAGTATGTTGCCCATTGTGTGTATTTCTTTACAGGTACCGCAATGGGTCCTCATATTCACTTTACAGTATTGTGGATGATTGTACTATGCACTTAGCCGGATAGACAGCACCTTACTTGTTCTACCTCAAATATACATACTGCCTCTGAGGGCGATTTCAGATCTGACCATTTACACTGTATCCGGCCCGGGGTCCGCAAGGTGTCGAAACGATGGTGGAAGCCTCGGATCACCTGCTGGATCACCTCCTTTTTATGCTGGTTCGGGTGGCGGTGTGTGCCATCGTAAATTGTAATCCTGGCAGTCAGGACATCAGCCGGACTATGTATTTCAGCTGTGCATCAGAGCTAAATGATGAGGATCGTCTGGATGCCATTTTCAAATATTTGCTCTGCCTCTGAGAAGTGCACGCCACGGCCTCTTGTTGTACATGCCTGCATATTACGTATTTGCGTAGCCAATAGTACGCTGAGGATTCGTAAGCTATTTGTACGCTCATGCTTACGTGTGCGCAAGAAGTTGCGTACATTTTTTAACTGTACGTTTGTTATTAGTGCGCGAATGTTTGCTAATAGCACATAATAACCTATATTTTGTACGCAAATACAACGAATCTATTCGTCGAATATACGAATCTTAGGAAAACTTTGGTGAATGTTCGGCGAATTATTTTTTGAATGATTCGCTCATCTCTACCTTTGAATTGGTTTAAAGGGATTGGAGGTTGGTTTTCAGGCCTGTTTCACCTATTGCTGCAAGGATGCTTCCTCATTCTAATAGTTTTTCTGGTGATCAAATTATGTCTCCTGGAGATTAAGAGAATGCTAAAATCTAACTGTTTTGCAGGAAAATCTAAAGCTGTTAATGTGACTATAACTCATGACTCTTCTACTCAAGTTATGGTGATGATGCCTTCCTCTACTACACCAGATAATGTTGCTACTACTGATGATTCGCAAGCCTCCAATTCAACTAATCAGAAGTATAAGTGTTGCGGAACTTCACTATAAAGGAAGTCATCAAAGAAAATATCTAAGAACTCATTTAAACAACTTATTTATAGGACTATATGTAAAAGACTTATGACAATAATGAATATAAGGAAAATATGCTGATTCACCAAAAGCTTCCACAGGGATTTCCTTTTTGTATTCCATGAGTTGTGCAAATAACATGAATAAGAGAAGGATAGAGAAAGTGGAGGGACTATCTGGATGGATGCTGGACATCCCACAATCTATGGGGATTAGTATTCACATACTTTGTGTAGGAAGGGTAGTTCTCTAGACTCTGTCCTCAATCCACAAGTAGGGAAGTGAGGGAACTGTATTTGCACTACCCGTGGAATCATGATAAAAAGAGGGGAGTACTGTGGGAGCAATGGTCAGGTATAGTGTTAATTCTATAAAACATATAATCATTAGAAGTGTAACCTTTAGCATTTATCATGAGTACCACGGAAACTGAGGGAAAAACAATTAGTTAATCTAAAATGAAGCACAAGGTCAATATATTGTGATGGAGTATGGGAGTGAAAGGATATTGTGGTGAGATCCAAGTTGGAAAAGATACTGTGGTTGGAGGAGTTGTCTGAGAATATGGAATAATTGCAGATGTTGCATTTGATATTGTTATTTTGTTATTTCTCTTCAGATTCTGGGAAATGTTGTTTTGAGGATATCTTGGTACTTTCCTAGGATAATGTCATATATCACAGTTATTGCCAATATTGTGACAACTAACCTTTTACCCAGATATGACCATTTGAAGATTGTCTGCATAATGCTGTGTCATGATTTAGTGACTTTTGCCTTCTCCCCTTCCCTTGCTGATTGCAAGTCCTCGTGGGCATTATCCTGTTTCTCCTTCTCTCTCTCTGTAGCTCTGTCAGTTTGTTCATATTTATTGAACTTTTTTTTGGATTACGCTATGTGTATAAACATTCAAATTCATATGTACTGTACAGACCATTGTAATTAAAGGTGCTTTAATATACTACTACTATCAATAAAAATATTAATAATAAAAACAATAATAATGTGTTTATGGTGCATCCTACTGCCTACAGGCGTGCAGCATTCTAAAATCTGCAGCAAACTCCTAGCTGCTATAGATTTTTGTCTGAATTCACGCCAAAAAACTGGCATGAATGCAGATAAATGTGCAGGACCTGTTGGCCCCTCCCTACCTTGCCATGCTCTCTTTTCTTCTCACTTCTGAAAAGTAGCATGAAAGGGGGAAAGTTGCAAATATTGCCGCATACATGGCATGCACCAAAATTTTGTGACTTTTAATGCCATAATAGTGGCATAAATACCATAACAGAGGTTCACCATAATTTTTTTTTTTTACTCAGGGATGACGTAGCTGTATCCCCAAGTGAGAGGTCACTGCTGGGTCACATGCCACATATGGACACATCACTGCTGAGGCCAGTTATTGTCTGCAGTGGCACATGTGACCCCATCCATGTAGAAGTTGACAGATGGGACTGGAAGGACAGTGAAGACAGACCAGAAGCCAGGAAGCCAAAACAGAACTGTAGGGAGTAGGTTGGTATGGATTTCTCCACAGGTACATCTGACTGAAGGAAGAAAAATAAAGAAAGAAAAGCTGTACAACCCACTTAAAGGTGTTGGCCCATCATAGACAATGGGGGCATATCGCTAACAAATGCCTCTATTGTCTGATAGGTGCGGGTCCCAGAGAACAGAGCGGGAAAAGGTTGTGGATGGCGCACTGCTCATGTGAAGCTGCCCTCTATTTATTTCTATGGGGCCACCTAAAATAGCCGAGCGCTGGTCTGGATATTTCCGTCATCCCCATAGAAATGAATTGGAGCGGTGGCCACTCCCATTCACTTGTATGGGGAGAGCGCTTGGCGGTGGCTGGATCCCGGGAAACCCAGGGTCCTCCAGCCACCGCTCTCCCCGCTCCTTTCTCGGCATAGATGTGGGTCCCAATTCTGAGGTTGTCTGAGATGGGAATACCCCTTTAGGCTTTGACTGTGACATCACTATCTGCAATAGCTATGTCCTAGTGGTTTCCCAGAGTTAATTGCATGCATACTATGATATCACTGTGTTTGTCATTTCCGTTTTGTGACATCACTATGAGATCATTTGGAAATTGCCCCTTTCTACAGTTGTGTTACACATTTTGCATTAGGGTCTATGAGCTTCAAGTTATGTCTTGTGACAGGTCCCAATCTGTATAAACAAGCTAGTACCCATGTCTACAGTTAAGGCCATTTTCCATGGGCTAGGATCAACTGTGAATGTTCCTTGAATACTCTCTCCTGATAAGTGGCCCATATAAAAGGTACTACTGATAACAGGACAAATGAGCCAAGGTTCGTTCATCGAGTGATCACATGTTTTAAATAACACGTAAAATACTTGTCCAGATACCATCATGGAAAAGATCATTCAGTCCCATACAGCCCTGATCATTGCCTGCTGTCTTGGCATGTGTAAAAGGGTCTCTACAGCGTCATTGGAGGTGTACTTCGCTCATAAATGAGTTAAGTGGATGAGCGCTGCTTTTTCCACGTCCGCCCAATGATTCATCAGTCTTTCTTAGGGCAAGCTTCATTATCTACAGTAAAGATTTTCATTGCTAAGCCCCCAGATTTATTATATGATCACAATCTAAAAAAATGAATACATGGCAAAAAATTCCTGATCCTCCTCATATTGAGCGGTAAGCCTGGTAAAATTACGGTTATGTTGCATTGTTTCAGTTAATATGCTCCCTGTGCCAATATTACATACACTGCGAAGCCATGGAGACTGCAATTAAATATTTTTATCAATAATTTATTTGTGATCTCTTTATGTTTAATCACAGTTATTCATGTTTTATTCATATGGAGACAAATGCTTTGGCTATCTGCACCCCATGATTTACCTTGCAACCTATCGGCTCAATTGCTTACCATACAGATATTCACTGAAGATGCTTGAGTAGTTTATGATTTCCCAAATTAATGAAAAAAATATGAATTATCTGAAAAGTAATTTTGCAAGATTAAAAGTTATTAATTGCCAAAAACACTCTATGATCGTAGTCATAGATAGGTTTTCCTTTGCCTTGAGCAAATATTGAGTTCACTGACCTAGCCCACAGAGTAACTTATGGTGCTAACCATAAGGCTACATTCACATGTCCATTTAGGAGATCCAGCTGCCTGATCCAGTGCATATTTCGATATGGATAACGCTCAGCACTCGGTCTCAGTTCCGCTGCCGCAGGATAATCATAGCCACAAAATATATAGAAATTCCCAGCAGCGTATGTCAATTCTTCAAGATTTTTTATTGCATTCTTCAAAAGCAGTACATACAAATATAGGACGCGTTTCGGCCCGTCCTGGCCTTTTTGCTGGACAAAATAATGTTGCATGTAGGTCAAAACCCACCATTTATGCATTGCAGTGAACAGCAATCTGGCAGTGCAGTGGATGATCCAGCAACACAGGATCCTGCGAGATCCAGCAGTCTGCTGTGTGCGAAACAACCTTCTGGGTCTCCTGACGGCAATATGAACATAGCCTAACACACTCCAACCCTCTGGACACCCTGCTATGATGGCACAGGTAATTTACACAATGCACTACTCACTGCTATGGGTGCTTGGTGTTCTCTTCCAAATCACAGCTTTGCTATTCCATTGTGGCACTCTACTCATTGGCTGTGTGAATCTGCTGGCTTTCAGCCTCTTAGTTCTCCTGACTAGCCAAGGCCCATGTTCCTCAGGCATTATAGGTTTCTTTTCTACATCACTCTTAGTTCCAGTCTACCTTGATTTGCATTTGTTCCTGCTGTTTATGGTTGCAACGCTTGTTCTTTTGTCTTCTGCCCATCCTGATCTTATGCCTGATCTCCACATATGACTGAACTTTGCCTGCCTCGTTCCATCTGACTTTAGCTTATTGACTCGGTACCAAGATTTTGGAACACCTACTATCTTGCTGATGCAGACTACCCTTGGGGAAGCAACCTGGGAATTTTTTGTGGGAAAGTCCATACCTCTTTGTGCAAATTCAACCTGAAGAACACATAATCCCTAAGACTCTGCTCACTGGTTTAGCTCTAAGTTAAATCCATTAGTGACCTGGTGGGTCCACATCTCCAGCAGACCAGGATTACACATAAAATATAGTACCTTTTCACACTTGAACAATGAGTACAATTTGACAATATTTTTCCTCATTAATATTTGGCTCATCATGTCAATTTTCATAGATAACCACTTTCAATAACTGAGACTACAGATCATCAAGTGTGCTTCAGATATTCAGGATAGCTATAACTCAATGTGTGTAAATGCAATCACTCAATGGTAATTACTGGCAAAATGCAGAACCCCCACCTCTGTGTCATGTGACTTTGATAATAATTTCATGGGTTGTGCCCTAAGTAACAAACTTTCAGTTATCCTATCATGCCTCACTGGGTCAATCAGAGGCTACTCTCTGTCACATTGGTTGCTTGATGCACACAGAGGTGACAAGAAGCAACACATTATATGTGCAGGGTCTTCTCTCCCGAATGTAGATGCCCAATGGCATACTGTAGATAGGTTTAGAGTAGGACCTACCTGACTGAGACCACCTTGGCGTGGGTAGGCGGGCACAGATGTGTTTTGATCGAAACATATTGGCTGAGAGTCTCGGATTTTCTCATATCAGAATAAGGGCTTAGTTCATATATAATGTTGCATCTATTGTATCAGTGCATGATTGTATCAGCGATGTCTAGTTTGACTATCACAGTGATGTGTTGCACCAAATGGCATTACACTTATGCATTCACGGTTAGAAATATGTGCAAACTATGATCATCACTGATCTGAAACCATGTCCTTGCTGTGAGGCTATGTGCATGTGGGCATACAGTTCATGTGATTTTGTAAATACTAATACTAAATTGGCTGAGAGCCCTTCCGGCGTACTATTATTCTCATATCAAAATACTTAGTTCTTGTTATTGATGAAATCATGCTTTGCACTATTGTAGCATCATTCATGCCGGGTGATGTATTATTGCAAGGCGTTCTTATGCACAGGCTACAGCCTTACAAGTGTGACACTAACTGTGAATCAGAGAACCTAATTACTTTATACTTAGTGCTTAGAGGTTCTACTGCTTGTGATGTGCCTACTGACTGACGTGTTATGCTCGCTCCATCTGTGGATGTAACCTGCACTTAGTGTGATGCTTTTTGGGGGCCCCTTCTGGAAGCTTGGCGATGGATTGAAGGCAGCCGCTGCCTGGATTGGGAGGCCCCTTCTCATTGCTGTTCTCTGCCTCTTGCAGCTGCAGGCAGCAGCATCACTTGCATGTGGATATCAAGCTCTGTGTTTCCCAGGCTGCTGGTGACAACCTCTGCAGTGATTGCTCAGGACATACAAAGGATCCCTCCTGCACTGATGGTATGTGCTGCCTGCTTTGTTCCCTTATTTCCAAGCAGCTGTGCACCAAGTGCTCCAGCAATGTATGGCGAAAGGATGCTGCATCCTGGTGTGAGCTCCTACATTGTGCTCACTGCATCCATTCACTTGCTCTCTCTTTATCCCTCTGGTCCTTCTCTGCTAATAATGTCACAGACACAACGGCTGCTACCATCACAGATTTTCTACGCTGGTGACATTAATCAGAAAATGGTAGCTGCTATGTGTCTGGCTTTTTCTTCAGTGCATCCCATCAACTCTGATTTGCTTCCTTGCATACCATGTGTGGATCAAACACTGTTCCTTCAGGGGACAGAGGCTTCAGTTTGCAGGCCATTTCCTGCTAATGCTAAATATATGTGTATAGTTAGCCTGGATATGTTTACCAATGCACCTGGCAGGATGCACATCATGCCCATGCTGCGTTCATGTTACCCAATGTAATAATATTTGGAGAGCAAGTTCTAGTCCTGGCTGCCAACTACATATGAGTTGTGACTGTTTGTGGAGATTGTTGCTATTTTAAAGTGGTTGTTGGTACTTTATACAATGTTGCTATTGTTTAGATAGACAGATGATAGATATATTATGAAATAAATGGACCGATGGACAGATAGATAGATAGATAGATAGATAGATAGATAGATAGATAGATAGATAATGAAATAGATGGAATCATAGATAGATAGATAGATAGATAGATAGATAGATAGATAGATAAATGAAATAGATGGAATCATAGATAGATACATAGATAGATAGATAGATAGATAGATAGATAGATAGATAGATAGATAATGAAATAGATGGAATCATAGATAGATAGATAGATAGATAGATAGATAGATAGATAGATAGATAGATATTAGATATATAGATATAGAGAGATAGATAAATAGATATGGATATATAGATAGATAGATAGATAGATAGATAGATAGATAGATAGATAGATAATAGATAGAGTTTCTCTGTATCATTCTGGGTTTCCCTCCACTTGATATATTGTAATAACAGCCTGATATTGTGTTACTTCTCTCTATAAGAATGTTGAACATCAAAGAGCAGCTCTGTCATCAGAAGTCTGCATTCAGTGTCATTCTATACAATGCTGCCGTTCATATTTTACTGTGACTTGTCTCATATAGTTCAAGGAGTGTTAATGACAAAAAGATCAATGTTTGGCATTATGGTTTGCCAATTGCCATCGTTTAACAAAAGTATCAAATCAGACTTTGAAATATGTTTTTGGAACTGTTTGGATTGGATGGAACATTATATTTTGTAATCTTTTTAAAAGTTTTAAAGGTGAACCATGGAACTGTAAATATTTTAAATTAAAGTAAACATAAGTTCTTCTTCATTGGCTATAATGATAGAAATGTAACAATAATAATAGTGAAATGCAATGATTATTATTTAATGCCTTGTATGATATTGTTGAATGACTATGGAGTATGTTGATGGAATAACTGGAAGCGGTTTCATTGTATCCATACTTAGCTTTATATTAACCCATCAAGGGAAGATTACTACTTAATTGTTGCTATATCAGCTGTATAACAGAAATCTATACAAAAGAGATAAATTATGCATATTATTTTTATGTGTTTTATGTTTTATATTTAGTGATATTGTGGTGCGTGTGTTTGTGTGTTTGTGTGTGTGTGTGTGTGTACACATGCACACACAAAACCATCTTGCATTAATTGTAGCCTCGTATTTGGTGTGGTAGTGGACTGTTTACTCCTGCATATGATTAATACCCATGCATAAAATTATCATATTCTCCTAATGTGCTATAAGAGTTTGTCCTTCATGATGGTAATGATGTTATTTTTGGATGACTAAAAAAAATATCACAAGAAAACAAATATCTAGAACTAGTAAGATAAAGGTCAGAGGGGTGAGATAACTCTTTTGCCTGCAGTACAATAAACAGTTTGTATTTGGGGATACGGCTGAAGCTGCATATAGTACATTGTGGTGGGGCTTGCAGATCACACCATACATGATGCAAAGTACATGGCTTATATTGTGCAGCCTATTCACATTGGAATGTTGTTTGTTATTTAGTACGTACATAATTATGGAAACACACAATGGAAAAAGATAAGTAAAGTAGATACCCATAGTTAAATATCAGAGATAGATAGATAGATAGATAGATAGATAGATAGATAGATAGATAGATAGATAGATTTGTGTAAATTGCAGAAAGTAGGTTACTTTTAAAACAAAAAGTTAGGAAACTGAAAGTGACCAACTGTGCAGACTCTTACAGACCATGCTGTCACATAAGCGTTGGAGATCTGCTGCCAGTTGTGAGGCTTAATACCAACGAGTGGCTAATACTGTAACTTCCCCTTATGACCGGATTATTACATGCTGACAGCCTCTTAGTGAGAATGTTAAGTAGGAAGTGCTCTGTATGTCACTAGTGTGACATGGAACATAATATAAAGGGAGGAAGTGTGGGGTATCACATGTGTTGTGTTGGTGGACTGTAATGGCCTAGTGTACCCTATCTGATCGTATGAATAGATAGATAGAGATAGATAGATAGATAGATAGATAGATAGATAGATAGATAGATAGATAGATAGATAAATAGATAGATAGATAGATAGATAGACTAGATATGAGATAGATAATAGAGTAGATGGTAGGTAGATAGATACATAGATAATAGATGCTTTTTTGTGTAGAGATTAGCCAATTTCTCAAAATTTGATTTGGGTACAATTGGGCTGAATTGCCTGTCCGATTCAATTAAAGGGGTTATCCAATTTCTCAAACAGTCCCCCTATGTGCCTGTCCCCTCACAGGTAATATACTAACCCTGCTCCCAGTGCTGCTTCTGGTCCCGGCACAGCCGCTGCTGCTTCTCCCCATAAATGGATGAAAACATCCGGTGTCAGGGGGGAGCAGCCAATGGCAGGCGGGAATGGGAATGAGCCTCCCTAGAGTCACCTGCAATGGGAGAAGCAGCAGTGGCCGTGTGCGGACCAGGAGTGGCACCAGGAGCGGGGTAAGTATATTACCTGTGAGGCGCACAACACATCAACACATGGGGGGGGGCTGTTTGAGAAATTGGATAACCCCTTTAAGGTCAAAATTTGACCTGAATTAAAAGCACCCTAATTGCCTGGAAAAGACTCTCTCTCCCATCACACAAAAAGCAGAACTTTGGGTCGAACTTTAGAATTTGTTCACTCATCTCTAGTTTTGTGACATGATGTCAAAGTCAAGTTAGAAACTACTTTAGCTATGCATCGGGAGATGGCATTATTTATTATACTCACTTATAGCATATATTCTGCAGCACTTTACAGACATTAGCCTCACTTGCTGTCTCCAATGAAGCTTACAATCTGTTCCCTATCAGTATGTCTTTGAGGTATGGGAGGAAACTGGATGAAACCCATGCAAACTTGCAGAGATCATGCAAAATCCATGCAGATGTTGTCCTTGGTCGCATTTGAACTTAGGACCTAGCACTACAAGGCACCAGATAGATAGTTATGGATGTCTAACACCAGTGCTCACATCTATGGTTTTGGAGTTTGACAATTCATATGCAGTAAGTGGAATATTGATTTTGAAAGGTGACACTGACTGGAATTTATGTCCATTACCTATGGAAATGGGATTGTTGCTCACTGAGGCATTTAATGAGCACAAGAGGATAAGTGGTAGGACATCCAGAAATAATTTTTGAACTGTTCAGTGGTTTACAGACTGATGTCTGTGTATTGTCACTGGTCTGTAAGTGACAAGCAGCTGCACGATTGGCAGTTCAAAAGAATCGAGATGCATACATTTATACATAAAGATATACCTTGTAGTTACTAATACTATACAATTATGGGCGTTATGTATTTCTTCAAATTTACATGTTCTATTTCCTCGGTTCTTATTACAATATAACACCTTTTGAAAATTTTACAAACCAAGTTTGTTTTTTCTGCTGCCCCTGTGGACCTGACCTCTAATTCATAGGTTCCTCATATTCCTAAACAGCACCATCATAAGCCATCAATTTCATATGCGGTCATTTTATTATTATTATTATTATTATTATTAAGAATAATAATAAATTATATTAAAGTGCCATTCATTCGACAGCGCTGTACCTATGTTAAGGGGTGCACATAGATAATGCAGACAATTGTAATAAGCATGAACAAGACGAGTTACAGACTGGTACAGAAGGAAGAGGGCACTGCCCGCGAGGGCTTACAATCTACAAGGTATGGAGGAAGGACACAGTAGGTGAGGGTAGAGCTAGTCATGGTGGTATAGCAGCAGCAGGGGATTCCACTGTAGGTGAGAGTCTGATATGTTGGGGTAGAGAGTTTCAGAGTGTGGGGGATGCAGACGAGAAGTCTTGGAGGTGATTGTTGGAAGTGGTGATAAGAGGAGAGGAGAGAAGGAGGTCTTGTGAGGATCAGAGATTACGTGTGGGGATATATTGGGAAAGTAGCTCAGAGATGTAGGGAGGGGACAGGTTGTGGATGGCGTCATATGTATTTGTTAGAATTTTGAACTGAATTCACTGGGCAATGGGGAGGCAGTGTAGGGATTGACAGAGGGAAGAGGCAGAGGAGTAACGGGGGAGAGGTGGATTAGTCGGGCAGCAGAGTTGAGAATAGATTGCAGGGCTTCTACGGTGCTAGACGGAAGAGTTATATAAATGTCAAAAGGTCATTTCACAGGTGCTAGGGCTTCCTTTTTATCACACCCCAATAAGGAAATACAAATGAAAAATGTCTAGATGGTATATGAGAGACTTCTGAACTTCCAAATCCCCTTTTATGGAATGATAATGATATTATATATATATATATATATATATATATATATATATATACACAAAAAAGTGAGCAATGTGCACAAATTGTAACAATTAATCCATTCATTGACATTTGTTATATTGTTTATTTCTCCAACATATCTAAAATAAAATGAATTATCAACCAATGCCTTTGATAACAAGAACCCGACCATTTTATGTCTACAGCTCCTATGCAGACATATATGTCTCTAAGGTTCCAGACTACAAGCAAACCATAGCAGTCTGATTCTTTAATCATACATCCTTCCATCTGTAATCTACTTGTTGCTACCCTGCTAGATATATGTAAGCAAGACAAGAGGGGCATTTGAAAGGGACAATGCTGCACGCTCGGATTACACAGGATTTACTTATAGTCAGTAATCGTAAAAACACAGATCTGCATAGGAGCTGGAGACACAAAACGGTGGGGTTTTGTAAGGAATCTAATTTGCAAAATTGCTTTTTTTATTTTACATTATTTGTAACAATGAAAAATGGTTCCATAGGTGGTATATTCCTTATACTATTAATGCTCTTAGTAAATGACTCCATAGAAAGATACAGTTGCAGCAAATGTGACGTTTTCAATGGGAGGTGACCTGTCACATTACATTGCTATATCTGCCACGCCATAGATATTCTGGTACACTGTCAAGTGGGTGTGAACCTAAACAAGGAGGGACTCAGAGCTCTGGTTCAGTCCTCCTTGAGAATCATACACCCTTGGCAGTGCATGGTATGAATAGTGCATTGGGAGCTGAAACTACCAGCACCAATTTCTTGGGAATGGGGGTATAGGAACTAAAAACAGTGCTGGCATATGATGTCCTATAGCCAGGTAATGACAGCTGCCGTTGCTGGTTGACTTGAAAGGTCCTCTTCATACGTCAATTTATGGTGTGGTAGTGTGTTAAATGTCAAGTTAGAGTTTGTTAAATCTGTATGTATTATGTAATCAAGCTGTCTCTTTGTTATGTACAATATTTCTGCTACAGATTAGAAAATTATTGAAAATCTTCATAGCCGCTGATAATATAAAAGAAGTCTATGCGAGATCTACAAAAGCGCATTTGCTCATATTGGAGGACTGATCAGTAGACTGTAATATGGTCAAAATAATGACAATTTTTAAGGGCATTTTTTGCTTTGGACAATGCCTTTTGTTAGAAGGGTTCATTATTAATAAGCTAATGTCATGGTGTCTCATTGATGATAGTAACCTTATAAATCAATTTTAAAGGAGTTGTCTGGGCACAATTTAGTGCACAGGCATGGGATGGTGAAAAATAACAAAATAAGCATTACATACCCATCAAATCTTGTGCCATTCCGGTGCCACCGCTCTGTTTCTCCCCACCTGGCTTTGTTTACCTAGCTACAGATTTGACATCATGTCAACAACATGTGACCACTGTAACCAATCATTGGCTCTCTGGTGCACACTGATTGGCTGTTGTGGTCATATCGCTGCAGCCCTGTAAACAAAGACTTCCAGGGAGAACCAGATTTCCCGTTTCTTTTCTTTTCTATTAAGAAAATTTTGTACTGTATTTAAAAAAAAAAAGAAAAAACCCAATAAAAATTATTGAACAAGAATGGCAGTGCTGGAGTGGTGGATGTTTCAACAAGTAAGTAATGCCTATTTTAATATTTTAGAATGTCCCATGCCAATTTTTAGCAATCTCAGACAACCTCTTTAATCTGTACAGGAATTCAGCGAGCATTGAATTTTTTCCTGCAGAACCAGCACAGGGGAAATTAAGCATTGCACATTTTCCATTGGAATCATAGGGCTGTCCCTCCAGACCACGACCACTCTTGTTTATAGATTAGGGTTCGTCATGGTGGACCCTTATCAATGAATTCATAATATCATATTTTTAGCATATCAGCCAACATTTTGGGTTGTCAAAGTGGGACACTTATGCCTCATTGTGTGAAATAGCCAATCACTGGCTGAGGCGGGTCATAGCTGCAGCCAGTGATTGGTTGAGCAGGGTTCACAGCCATTTGGTGCCATGTTGAAACAGTAGTTAATGGGGTTCCAAGGGGATCCGGCGAGGGATGGGTGAGGTGGATTTAAATTTTGTTATATTTTTCCAGTTTTTTTGTGCAAGAATACCCTTTTAAATACCAGCACAAAAAATAATCTAATTATAGACATTTTAAGGTCCAAATTGCACCAAATAATGAAAACAATATATAAGTTGATGTCTAATATACAGGTAGGAAACCAGGCAAATCGTTTCTGTAACAGTTTAATACGTTCATTAATTCACATGTATATCCCAGGTCAAAAAAATGGACAGAGGCACTCTGTCCCAGGTCAAAAAAGGGACACATGGGTGGCATGTATAAGGGTTTTTTTTTTAATGGGCTTTTTAGACCAGACAGCCCCTTAGTGCACCCACTGGAGGACAAAGGAATTTTGGCAATATTTCTTAGTGTCCTGGAGTTCCGTGATGTGGTCAGTTGGCCATGGATCCACGATACCTTAGGACAGTGATGGCTAACCTTGGCACTCCAGCTGTGGTGAAACTACAACTCCCAGTATGTTCCATTTATTTCTATAGAGTTCTGAGAGCAGCCAAGCAAGGTGGGGGGGAGGCTCCTTGGAAGTCGTAGTTTTACCACAGCTGGAGTGCCGGAGGTTAGCCATCACCGGCTTAGGAAACATTTGAATAAGAAAGCCATGGATCTTTATTATATTGAAGTAGAGACATGCTATATTGCAATATTTCCTGTAGTTTGTTATAACCCTATTGTCACTGCCCATTACAGCCAATAATCCCCTAGAGGAGAGCTGATACTATACGCTTTGTGTTTACGCCTGCTCTGGTTTGCACGGTTGTGCACAGTAGCATCAGAAATCACTGACTGTAGGTGGGATTCTGTATCTCATAGCAAACACATCTAATAATAGAGCTCTTCACATCACCCTGGAAAGGATCCAATATCTGACAATAGCTTGGAGAAAGAACGGCCATATAAGAAATCATCACGTGCCATTTATTTCAATGTGTCCCCGAAGGAAACTCTGCATTATTACTGGACTCACAGAGAGATAATAGACAATAATAGAGAATGACTATTTGTACAGCTATTTTACTTTTAATCAGCTTTTATTGAAATGGATGAACCTATCGTAGATAATAATGGTTCAGAAGTGAGCCTGCTATGCTATGCAAATTATTTATATCATATTAATATGTTTTCTCGCTTTCCAAACTAAAAGCATAACCTCAGATATAAAGGGGTTATCTCATCTCATCTTGTCTGCCAAAGCGTTTTACATTATGGATATTCCAAATAATAGGTATCTATATAATCCATGGTTGGCTAGAACTGCTAGAGCAAGGTGCCTATAAGGGCAAATGGAGATGAGTTGTCCTAATAGGACATGGCACCAGTCAATGGGATATCCAAAGGAAGGCAATACATTTATATTCTTCATGTAAACCATGATAGTTCCTTCCATTGACTTCTGAATTCAATGGAAGAAAAAAAAAAAAAAAATATATATATATACTAGCAGAAAGACCCGGCTTCGCCTGGGTATATTTCATCTATTTCATTTAATGTTTCTGTGTGTCGTTGCAGAGAGAAAGTCAATGCAGCTGACAGGAGGTGATTTTTACCTTCATTTTTTCAATCCCTATTGGCTGCGGAGTGGGAGGGGGTGTGGTTTAATGGGACACGGGGGGGGGGGGTTAAGTCCTTCATTTCAGGGTGGCCTGAATTATAGGTTAATGCCATGGTAATTTGAAGAAACACAATGGGTAGCAGTGGAAGAAAACATTGCTTTGCGCGGGTATATTTAATCTATTTCATTTAATGTTTCTGTGTGTCGTTGCAGAGAGAAAGTCATCCTCCCTCCCATCCCTGCAGCTGACAGATGTTGATTTTTACCTTCAATTGTTCAATCTCCATTGGCTGCGGAGTGGGAGGGGTCATGGCCTGACTGAGTCGGGGGCGTGACATTGAAAGACCTGGGGCGGGGTTTTAAGTCCTTCTTTTGATGGTGGCCAGAATTACAGGTCGATGCCATGGTAATTTATGAGGACACGCCATGGGTAACAGTGGAAGAAAACATTGCTTTGCACGGGTATATTTAATCTATTTCATTTAATGTTTCTGTATGTTGTTGCAGAAAGAAATCCAACCTCCCTCCCGCCCCTGCAGCTGACAGAAGTTGATTTTTACCTTCATTTTTTCAATCCCCGTTGGCTGCGGAGTGGGAGGGGGCGTGGCCTGACAGAGTCGGAGCGTGGTTTCCCGAGATCTGGGGCGGGGGTCAGAGTGGCATGAATTACAGGTCGATGACATGGTAATTTATGGGGACCCGCAATGGGTAGCAGTGGAAAAAAACATCTTTTATTAGTACTGAATGGTCGTAGTCTAAAATTAGTCAATTTCATCTACGATTTTTGTGTGTCATTGCAGAGAGAAATTCACCCTCCCACCCCTGCAGCTGATTTTTTTCAATCCCCGTTGCCTGCGGAGTGGGAGGGGGCATGGCCTGGCAGAGTTGGGGGTGTGGATTATCAAGATGCTTAGAACGGTTGTAGTCTGAAATTAGTCTATTTCATCTAAAATTTTGTGCGTCATTGCAGAGAGAAATTCACCCTCCCACCCCTGCAGCTGACAGAAGTTTATTTTTCCCTTCATTTTTTCAATCCCTGTTGGCTGCGGAGTAGGAGGGGGCGTGACCTGACACCGTTGGGGGCGTGGCTTAACAAAGCGCTTCGCATAGGTGATTTAATCTATTTCATTTAATGTTTCTGTGTGTCGTTGCAGAATGGCTGCAGAGTGAGAGGGGGCGTGGTCTGACAGAGTTGGGGGCGTGACTTAGCAAGACGATTCGAACAGTTGTAGTCTATAATTAGTCTATTTTATCTAAAATTTTTGTGTGTCATTGCAGAGAGAAATTCACCCTCCCACCCCTGCAGCAAACAGAAGTTTATTTTTACCTTTATTTTTTCAATCCCCATTGGCTGCGGAGTGGGAGGGGGCGTAACCTGACAGAGTCGGGGGCGTGGATTAGCAAAACGGTTCACATGGGTGTATTTAATCTATTTCATTTAATGTTTCTGTGTGTCGTTGCAGAAAGAAAGTCAACCTCCCACCCATCCCTGCAGCTGACAGAAGTTGATTTTTACCTTTATTTTTTTCAATCCCTGTTGGCTGCGGAGTGGGAGGGGGCGTGGCCTTACAGAGTCGGGGCGTGGCTTAGCAAAGCGCTTCGCATAGGTGCATTTAATCTATTTCATTTAATGTTTCTGTGTGTTGTTGCAGAATGGCTGCGGAGTGAGAGGGGGCATGGCCTGACAGAGACGGGGCATGGCTTAGCAAAAGGCTTCGAACGGTTGTAGTCTATAATTAGTCTATTTCATCTAAAATTTTTGTGTGTCGTTGCAGAGAGAAATTCACCCTCCCACCCCTGCAGCAAACAGAAGTTTATTTTTACCTTCATTTTTTCAATTCCCGTTGGCTGCGGAGTGGGAGGGGGCGTGACCTGACAGAGTCGGGGGCGTGGATTAGCAAGATGCTTCGCATGGGTGGATTTAATCTATTTTATTTAATGTTTCTGTGTGTTGTTGCAGAAAGAAAGTCAACCTCCCACCCATCCCTGCAGCTGACAGAAGTTGATTTTTACCTTTATTTTTTCAATCTCTGTTGGCTGCGGAGTGAAAGGGGGTGTGGCCTGACAGAGTTGGGGGTGTGGCTTAGTGAGACCTGGGGCGGGGGTTTTAAGTACTTCTTTTAGGGTGGCCTGAATTAAAGGTCAATACCATGCTTATTTATGAGCCCACGCAATAGGCAGCAGTGGAGGAAAACATCTTTTATTACTACTGAACTGTAGTAATAGAAAAAAACATAAGTTATATTTATGGTAACCGGAATACCTTTAACAGTGTCAGTAAATAGAAATGGATGAGATCCTCAGCTGCTGATAATTACCTGGTTGTTATGGAAACCTGCCCTCCCTGTGTGGCTTTGCAGAGAATGGCAGTTGGAGTTTAAAACCAAAGCTCCCAGTTGTAATGTTGGCTAATGGAGATCATATTTTGGGAATATCTCGGGAACGGTGCGTCCTAGAGAGATGAGACCTGGTCTTAAACCTTCCCGGACACCTGATGTACCTGTGTGCCGAATTTGGTGAAAATCGGTCCAGTAGTTTGGTCGCGCATAGAGAACAGACAGACAGACAGACAGACAGAAATTCATTTTCATATTATTAAGAGATATATAGTACTAGTATGTATCATGTTGCCTCTGTGACATTCTCTCCTCCACTGTTAGATGAGAATATCTACAAAAGGTGGGCTGTGATTGAACATGACACATTTTTTTTTCCTTTCTATGCATTATATGTACTGTATAATCTGAGGTCCATGGAGAAACTGTAATGGCCCATAGCAGGCTATGGGAACAGTATTATAGAGACATACAACACTGATCTGTAAAGTTGTATACAAGGACTAATTATGTAATTTTTAAAACATTAAGCACATTCAGAATAATTATGCTTTGTACCTGTGCCGTCCTAACTCTATACTGTACACATACTCATTACACATCATGCATGCAAACAATTTGAAGAAGAAACCACCCGTGCTGTCATTAATTGCAAACAGCTTGTTTTCCTATGTTTCTTATATATATATATATATATATATATATATATATATATATATATATATATAATATTTATTCCCTGCTATGTATGTTTTTGGACCATTTTGACCATTGATAGTTTTATTTTCAATCCATTATCCTTTGTGTGATCCACTCAAGTGAAATGTGATAAACAAATAACCTAATGATCTGCCTATCTATCTATCTATCTATCTATCTCCTGTTCCTGGTCCCAGCTCACATAAGAAATGCCTGGAGATGCCTGCTGGCTGAGCCAATCACTTACCAAATAGGTCACTGTCTGTAGTCAGTAATAGGTTGAAAAGGCCTTTCCTGGTATTTTCTGTATTTTGCACTAGGACCAGAAGACTGAATTTTGGGAGATAGGATGAAGAAATAGTTTTTTTTTTTCTATGCTGTGTAAGGGGAAACAGGTTTTTGTGATTTTTTTAAAATAACTTTTATATTTTATAAACTTTTATAACTTGTGTTCACCTATACGATGTACTGCAGTACTTCTGTAGTGTGGTGCACTATACCTGTCATTTATACATTGACAGGTAGGCATTTTTTTAGTAGCCTAGAAGACCCTGGCTCAGAACATGTTGCTGCAAATTTAGCAATGTTTAGGTTTGTAAAATCAGGGCATCCAAAACCCTGCTCCCAGATACGCCCAGACTCCGCTCAGATCCACTCGCTTTTTTTATGAGCCTGCTCATGTCCTATTTTGTCCATGGGACAGCTCCAATTTGCTAAGATTGTATCTAAAAATAATGTCTAGTCCCTGAAAATTTAGGACATTTGACAACTATGCTTCTGTAGAGGACATACCCCCATAGAACCATAGGCGGCCTGTCATTGTATTGATGATTGAGTACGATGGCCCGATAGAAGGAATCTCTTACCTTTGTCTAACCTCTTGGATGTACTGGTCACTGATAAAGGCTTAAACTGCCATTCAGCAGTTGCCACAAGACCCTGGTTATTTATATCAGCCATGCCTCTTCTGTTGATCTCCATGGTACACTACCAGTGCCCCCAAGATCTTTATGACTAGAACCAGCAAGCTCTTATGACTGCTATATATGGAGCTTTAATAACATGATATAGACATATTTGCCAACACTCCCAAACTAACAGGGACTGTCCCTAATTTTTAGTTAGTTTTGGAAAACGTGAGTTGTTCTGGGTCCAAAAAGATCTTTTGTAGGCCTTTCCCATAAGTAGACACTCTCACTTAGATTTGGGGACTGTACCGGGTTGGGGGTTCCATGCCCCAAATTTACTCACTACAGAGTTGTTAAGTATGTTTAGATATGAAATGGGCAGTTAGTTTTGAAGCTAAGCAGATTGCAATTTTATTAAAGGTGTTGTCCAAGTGTTTTATATCTCATCAGTGGGGGTCCGACTCCTGGCACCTCCACGGGCCAGCTGTGTGAAGTGGACTCCATGCTCTGGTGAGTGCCGCAAACTCTTCCTAGACCAGTGACATCACGTTAATCAGTCACATGGCCTAGGCGCAGCTCAGTCCCATTGAAGTGAATGGGGCTGAACTACAATACCAAGCACATCCACTATTCAATGGACGGTGCTGTGCTTGGTAAACTGCAAGGAGGTTGCAGCACTCCCTGGTTGTAGGTCTCAAATTTCTGATCCGCAGGGGTGCAGGAAGTCAGACCCCCAACGATCACATACTGATGACTTATCCAGGTCATCAGTATGAAACAGTGAGACAATCCCTTTAATGAATGGCAAATATTTAAGATTTATTTCATGATAGGAGCTGGGATATTACTAATGTTATGTAATAATACCTAAAAGAATACAACTGGATTATACACTTTTCTCATATTGGAGGCTTTTTTAAGACCCTTGCAATTGAAGTTATTTTTAACACGACAGGAACCCTTTCAACTTAATGTTTATCATATCAGTGATAACTCCCTCAAAAGATGGAGTCTCACTGGAATTTACTTTATATTTTTTGCAAACAAGCACATCGATCATCACTTTAATTATCCATATCTGACAAGCATGCATAGTTTCCAGGGATATCCCCCTTGTTTTTTAGAAAATTTGTCAGAAAATTATGATAGATAACACAGGCTTAGCTAAATGATTATACAGACTGAATGCGTGCAATCAGCTTTTTTTCCACCGTTTCAGCTTTTTAGATATTCACTGTGAAATCTCAGAGGTTACAGCAATGAAACCCAGGAACTATTGCTGAAGAATCTGACCAGTGGATTCAAGGTCACTGCTGACTATGTTTACTAGTGTCGCGGGAAGTGAAGAATTCAAACTGGAATTCTGTCCGAAGTTTAAGAAAATCTCAATTTGCAACAAATCCGAATTTTCCAGTGCTTAGTGCTAACAAATCAGTTTTTCCTAAAATGGTGGCTGCAAGTGTTGCAAAGTGAAAGTAGGAAGCTCGGGAATGCGAGAACATCCAAAATGTTGCGCAGCCAGCTAATCCGCAGATAGAAATATTCTCATTGATATTAGATGATGTGGAAGAGGAGGAAAAGCAGATGGCAGAAGAAGAGCTCCCACCTGTAGGGCAGAAGAGTGCTGAGGTTGGAGAAGTGAGTATACCAGCGTATTGTTCCTCAACCTAACCAGCCAAACCTCATACCAGTAACAGTCCCTGTTTAAAGGTGCTGCGTGGCCATTAACAATGAAGAAGGACTATACAGTGTGGTCTTCTTAATTACATGAAAGGCAGCTGCAGGCTAATTGGCCGCACAGTTCTTCGCCGCAGCATCACTGCAACCCGGCCGCAGCATCACTGCAACCCGGCCGCAGCACGGCTGAGGCAGAGTGGCCTGGGTATACCTGATTTATAGCGAAAATGAATTAATTTTATGGCTAACTTTGGGAAAGTTGCCAAATAGAATTTTTCGAACTTTACTCATCTCTAATGTTTGCCATGAAGTACATAATTTGCTTGCAGTAACCCTGCAGTATTGGCTTCACCAAACATCACTCCATAGCCACAGCCTTAAAATAAATATCCACTTTCATGTGATTTTTAAGTCTATCAATCTGTGTGAATTAATTTCATAAGAAATCTTTACATGCCTCCCAAATGGCAAATCCAGTCTTGGATTTCAGCCACTGTCCCACAATCCCAGGGTGGCCAAATTCAACTATATTACAGTTGATCAGCGGAACGGGGCAATGTGAGTACAACATTTTTGTTATAGTGTGTCTATTAATAAATTTGGTGCATCTTAATTTAACAGATTTCTTCTTAGGACTGGTGTCTGAAATCTAATCTTATCTAGATAGGCCCTACAGATTTAAATGATACTATTTTGAGATCCTGTAGTCACCACTAGGTGACTCTCTAAGCAGCATGTAGAGAGTATGCTAATGGGGGCTTCAGATAGGCAGAGTTTTTTTTTTTTCAAATAATATGGTCGATGTAGTTCTCTATAGTGTTGAGCGAGCACCTCTGTGCTCGTATGCTCGAGTGCTCTGGCCGAGCACCCGAGCATAATGTTAGTCAATTGGACTAAACCAGGCACCCCCCGCTCGGAAGAGGGGAGGGTGTCTGGTTAATAGAAAAAGTCAGAATCGCGACTTCTCCTCTTTTACTCCTTTCACTCGTAAAAGTATGCTAATTAACTGAATTTTTACGCATTAGCGCACAATGCGTGTGCATTAGTGCACAATGCGTACGCATTAGCGTACAAATGCGTACGCATTAGCATACAAACTTGTACACATTAGCGTACAAATCAACATTACAGTACGGGGAAGAGACTCGAGCATTGTGCTCGAGCACACTCGGTGTTCGGCCGAACACCGAGCGGACCCGAGCGTAGGAATGCTCGGCCGAATAGCGAGTTCGGCCGAGCATGCTCGCTCAACACTAGTTCTCTATTTCAGCAAGATGGAGCATCATTTTATGTATATATTATGAAATGAATCAGCACAGAATTTGAAACCTAGTTATATGAAGGATGTACACTCACTTTACACCATACTTGGCAACTCTCCAGGAAAATATATGAGACTCCAGGAAAAAATGACCTTCAGGACTTCTGGAAGAGTTGGCAAATTTCCTGGGTGCCAGCAGAAGCCCTTGCATCCAAACACACATTAAGAGGGTGGCACTGAGCCACAAAACAGGATGTAGTCTACTTTGATGTGGACATGACTTCTTAAAGGGGACATGGCTGTCCAGGAAAGAAAAATGTTTCCCAGATTGATGAAAGAAATAATTGGCAAGTATAAGGAATGGATACATTGTTTCACAGCTACAGTCTTTTATATTGGGTTGTTAGGGGAAGATTTCCCTAGCAACCAATCTATCTGAGGACTCAGAGATGAATGTATACTAAGCTAAGAGCAGAGAAGTGGCAGGTTTTAAGGGCCCTTATTGTCATAGAAATTACATTTACGTAAGAGAATACTCAGAGAAGCAGAAAGTGTACATTTTATATTTTCCTATATTGTACAAATTCAGACAATATTTTTTTTTTATACCCTGGACACATTTCTGTTTGTTACCTGTTTTATATGCTACTGTGACTTGTTCAAGAGGCAGTAATGTCATGGGATCGAATCCTGAGAAGAACATCAAGGCCGTTGCTGCACAAAAAGCTCTTGACAGACAACACCATGTGCGATAGAGAATTGTAATCATTTTTAAGATGATGGTATCTATGTAATTGGCGATTTCAAGTTGATACATGACACTCCTATCGGGACGGAGAAGGTTACATGTGGCAATAGAGAGAGACTTTGTTTAGTGGAGAGGCAGAGAAGCTGCTGACCTTTATGTTGCAGCGATGGCTTAATGGCAATCTACACTGAATGAAGCCAGTAAGTGTGGCTGAAAGCAGGCAGCTCTTCCTTGACAGATGGTGAGAAGGAGTCAATAATGGTACAATATAAATAAGCTTATATCTGATCAGCACTGCGAGATGAGGAATGGCTTATTGCAAGGGGAGAGGGGTAGTCTTTAGCACCCCAGCTGTTGCAGAGCATTATGGTAAGGCTGTAATACGAAGCGGAACCCAGCTGGCATCTGGAATATGGAAAACATATATTTTCTAGGATAAGATTGAAATACAGATGGGAAGAATAACAATCCATGTATTCCTCAAGGATCTGATTTCCTTAGAAATAACAGTGGAAGGTAAAAATCTGAAAACTGTGCCATTCTCTGTTTCAATCTCTACAAGACCTACTGTCCTGTAGCAAACATATAGCATAAATTTAGTAGCAAATAGAAGAGAGAAAACGGGGGATGGCACTACAACTACAAGTCCTACAGCATAAAAATGGCCATCAAGAGTGCTCCAATGTTGGACAGCTAGCTCTGTGGTGCTCTGCATCCAATTAAAACGATAGCTTACAATGAGTATATGCGAATAGAAGAAACAATGCGGCACTCACTAAAGTCTTCTTAATCTTCCAAGTTTATTGAAAAAACTTACATATGTAGTGGGCAACGGGCATAAATTTTCCAACCTCTGTAGATAACAGTAGTCAATATATTCTAATGCTAATAATATTATAGTGCAATAACCCAGAGCAGGGAGTATCTACAAATGGTTTGTTATGTAATATATTGTTGTCTATTGTCATATCATGTAATGCATCCAACATAACTACTGTATATATGGTTGTAGGAGGTTAGGTGTGGGTTAGAACCATTCAGGGGTGGATTGGCCATAAACCTTACAGGGAAATTTCCCAGAGGGCCGATGCCCAGGGGGCCACCTGAGCCCTCCTTGTGACCTGCCAATGGAAGTTTTTGGGGATGCATTTTGTTTCTACTGGTGATGGACTGTGGTATTTGGCTCTGTTGGGGTGGTATAATGTGCCACAATATGGTACTGCTGGCCCTGCCTTCCATCAATTTGGACCCAACTACAAAACGAGGCCACTTTTAATATTTTTTCCAGGGCCACTTTAGGTTCCCAGTCCACCCCTGGCCACAACCCTAGCCTTAAGTCAGTCTAGACTGGAGTTTGTGGAGAGAAAAAAACGGTGACTTATACTCCCTCTCCCTAGACCAGAAAGCCATAGAGACTGGGTGATCTCTGCATGATCTATAGAAAGAGAGAAGTAAGAAAAAGGAGAGAACTAGAGAGCTTAGAGCCCATAAGGTAACCTGCTACCAAAAGCTGCTAAGACTTCACTGCAGTGAGGGACACTGTTAAGACACCCTGAAAATCCTGTATCCCTTAGTGGACACTACAGCCACCATTACCTGAGTAATGAGTTCTGTTGGAAAACAATTTAGCACGATAGAAAAAAAGAGAGCCATAACTTCCATCCTTGCCTTAATCCACACATTGTTATCTGGGAGAGAATTGCACTGTGTACAGTTGGAACTGTGTCTGCTATAATTGGATGCTATAATTGGATGTACTATAACTCCTATTTTTCACTATAGAGAGACATTTATTCTGCTCATTGTGGCCTGGTTACTCACTCCTGCACCATACGCTGGCTATTGCACTCTACACACCCTGCCTGGCAACCTACAAGCACCTAACATCACAGGTACCCTAACTACCATCAGACAGGAGCCCCAAAATCAGTGTATGCCCAGAGGGAAGAAAGGGTGTCCCCTCCTTTCACTGTACTGGCCCTAAGCAGCCATGGTCTGAGAAAAGCCCTTGAGATATATTGTGATAGCCAGAGCCACTACCTCTCCCATCCTTGGCTCCTGCTCCTCAGGGGTTTGCTGCAATAGCACTAAGTATCTATCTACTTGATCTAAATAATTTGATTGCTTATAACTGATTGAAAGTTCTTTCACCATGTGGTTAGGCTAAGTGTTTCAATTTCATGACCATATTACCATATTATGAATTTGTACCAGTTCTGTGTAGTACAGCTCCATAGCATATACTGATTTTAAACACTGTGGGGACATTTATGAAATCAGAAACGTAAGTTTTGTAGGTTAAAAAAGACTCAAGTCATGGCAATTGCAGCGTTTTCTGCAACATTTGGTCAATTTTTGCAAATTTTTTTATCTTGGACACTTTTCAAAGTGGTCTATGTTTAAAGGGGTTGGCCACTTCCTGGCTACTCTTGATCAATATGTTTGTGAGATGATTATTTGGCACTTACTAATATAGTCTTTGTTGATATTCTGCACCATTTTCTATATTTCAGAAGATATTCTCCCCTGTTGGCCAAGTCATTTGTACTGTCCACACAGAGGTTCTGTCCATAAGATGGCTGCTCATGGAAGGTCATGTGACCAGACAAATCACTCAGTCTCCTCCATTAAATTACACTGCACCGGCACTACAGTCTCAACATTGCAATTGTAGACATCAGGAGTGGCGTGTTTGAGTGGGGAAGGTTGACGGATGTGTCTGGAGTTATTTTTGCCTGGTCACATGACCCTCCATCAACGACCATCTTATGGACAGGTCTCCTACGTGGACAGTACAGAAGATTTGCCCAACAAGGAGACATGATTTATAAAATAAAGAAAACAACACAGAAAATCAACAAAGGCTATATTAGTAATTGTTATATAATCATCTTACATATATATTGGTCAAAAGTAGCCAGAAAGTGACCAACCCCTTTAAGAGCTAAAAGTGAGAGTAGACCTGGATTATGGCTCATTTACTATGGGCGACTTTTGCAAAAGTCACAAAAGAGTTGCAACCTACGCCAAACAACCCTTTGGTCTACTTTTACACATATACACTCATGCCAATAATATTATTATTAAGGTTCATCAGTTCATAAATTTAGTGCAGGCACACAAATAAACCAAGACTTAAAACTGACACAAGAAAAACACATGATAAATGCCCCCTGTATTCTTGATTTCTTCTATCCACAATTTGGAAATAAAAAACATCAATTGCCTTCAATACAAGTCAATGACATGGTGAAATTAATATGCTATTTAATGATAGAGTAGAAATAACTGGTAATGTATTATCAGACAATGCCCTAATGAAATGCATGGAGCTCAGATGATTAATTGATTGAATGGTTAATTAATGGGTTGATTGATTTATATAACACTGGTTGCTATGGCAACCACTTGTTGTATTTACACTGTCAGCTAAAATATCACTTTATCATATGCAGTACTTAATGTTATCTACATAGGCGTTTCCATCAGCCTCTTGTTTTTTTTAAGCTGATGGAAAAATGAGAGATTTTCCAGCATCGATGTTATTTGGGCAACATTAGGCTTTTGCTTATGTTTCATGTGGTTTTTTTTTGTTTTAACTTTCAAATCAACAGAGTAAATTATCAAAAACAAATGTCACTGTTCAAATTAGACATTTCCAGTTTAAAGTGAAGTACCTTGCACCCATTAGAGGTTCACCTTCCATCTACAGTAACATACCTTTAATGCATGTTGAACACAGGAATGTTACAAAGCTGGGGGGTGAGGGGCAATTGGGGTTATGCTGAACTTCTTCTCTTTTTGATGTGAAAGCACTGTATTTTTATGCAGCCACCACTAGGTGCAAACAGATTATTACAGCTTCTATTTCAGTCAATGGTAACTGAATAAATTACTCTGCTCTGAGCTTCCTCTAGTGGTTTCTGCAGGCATCCAGCTTTGCAATAGATGAGAAGCAGGAGATTTATTAATGTATGTATGCCAGTTTTCTGGTGTGAAGACATTTTAAAATTTGGAATGAGCCAGTATTACACTTTTTGTTATTAAAATTTCGGGAGCTTAATTAAAAAAATGTAAATTAATCAGAAATCTGGGGCATTGCAGTTTGCATTCTACATTGCCTGGGAATAGACTTGGATAGATACTGAAAAACTAGGCGGGGCAGGATGAGATCTGTGTACTCCTGTCCATCTATACAGAAAATGTGTATGTGCACTATTATCTCTATTCTTAATGACTTTTTCAGAGATTATCTTAATGATGACTTATACTTAGGTGGGGGTCCAACTCTCCCCACCCTTGCACATTAGCTGTTTTTAGAAGCACCTGTGCCAAAACCAAGAACCAGAACTAAACAGTTCTATCCACTGTGTGGTAGCCAGGCCTGGTTACTGCAGCGCTGATCACATTCAAGTGAATGGATGGACCACAGCGGATCTGATACTGATGACCAATCCTAAACATAGGTCATCAATAAGTAAGTCTATAAAACCCTTTTAACTATTAAATTATCATTGATATGACATAGGTCGTATCACTAATAAATTCCAGTAGTCTGTGTAATATTAGATCCCAAACAGAGTTCCTACTTACAGAGATAAATGGGTGAATCCAAGACTCTCATGAATAGTCAGAAAGTTACTCAAATATGGAATCATATCTCACTTATTAAAGGGGTTATCCCATAACCAATTTAAAAAATTAAAATCAGACATCATATAGTACATGACAACCTCTGTCTAACAAAACTAGAACCAGCCCTGTACCTCACATGGATCCAGAGATCTCCACATTTATTGCTCTGCTAGATTTATATCAAGCTGACAGCTCAAGGGGAGTGTCTATTCTGCTGCAGCTAAGGAGGCGTGTCTCAGCTCTCCCTATCACAGCTCAGGAGGCAGTTGAAAGATAAAACTGAGCATGTGCAGCCTTCTCAGAGAGCTGGACAAAGAAATACGAAAAAAAAAAAACTGCAGGTGGGGCTATACAGATACATTTTATTGAACAACTCAGTGGCTATGCTAAATTTTTAATTACAACTTGAAATAAAAAAATTAATATCAAACAAAATGTAGTACATATAGTAATATAATACATGACAATCTCTTTGTGGCAAACCTGGAACCATCCCTTTACCTCACATGGATCCAGAGATCTCTCCATTCATTACTCCAATTGTTTTGCTAGATAATGTTCAGCCTGGCAGCTCAGGGGGCATGTCCTTTCTCAGGAGGTGTGTTCTTTCTGCTGCAACTTTTTCTCTCTATGTAGCTTCCACAGATTCTTACATTAGATATGATCAGTGTCAACTGAAGGATGGAACTGAGCATGTGTGACCAACCACAATAGGTGTACATGAATATTACTATACAGATTAAACACCAGGGGCCACCATTATAAAGAAGTAAAGAAAATACCTCACATCTGTATTTGGAACAGGAAATAAATTAGAAAAGTAACTCATTATATTACATCAAAATGAGATAATGGTGGCACAACTCTTTTAGTGAACAAACAAAACATCTCAAAATTAAATATTTCCATCAGGCATAATACAATCTAAAGGTGATCTACAGAATCAATAACTGGAGTAGCAGGAATCCTGGGTCACCGTGATGTCATGAGTTCAAACAAACCAACAAATGTAGACGATTTTCGACTTCTCAAAGGCTTCTGTAGTGTTGAATGCAGTGTCTCATCACCATGACTACTGGAATGATACGAGTCGCAGGAGATGCAAAGGTTCTCCTTATTCAGCTTATGTTTTCCATTGTTAACATAGAACTGTGTGGGTGAAGAGTTCCTGTCAATATGGAATAGAGATATATCCTACAACTCGCAAATGAGCGACATGTGGGCATGTGAACTAGAACTAGGTTCAGATAGGAGTCTTTTATATATATATATATATATATATATATATATATATATATATATATATATTTAGTTTGACTTTTAACTATCACTATGACACTTGACTATTATGTTCACATGTGAAGTATGTACAGGGGATTTTTGCTTTTCATATGAAATTTGTATCCATTGAAGCATATGGCTGACATTATTTCAGTATTATCCTTTCAATACCTAGACCTGGTTTTCTTCTGTATCCAACACTTTGATTATCATGGAACCTTATGGTTTGGTTCAACAGGGGCTCGAGTGTTGTGGCACTATGAATGAAACAAACGTGGCTGCACAGTATATCGGCTGTCTAAAACTAACTATGGCAATGAATGGCATAAAATAGCATAAACAAATCCTAAAAAATGTACTGAAGGACAATGTGATCTGATCTTCAAGGTATTTATTAGTCACAAAAATCATCTGTTGATACACTTTAGACATGAAAACACTGGCAACGAATTGGAGGATTGCTTTAATCCTCATCCTCTTAACCAATGTAATGCTTTCAAATATGTAATGTGATCCATGTCTTAAAGGATAACTCCACATCTGATAAGTCTTTGTAGAAGACCAATGTCCTGACCAGTAACTGTGCAGCAGACTGGATGACTAACAAATTCCCCACCAGGGTTGCTATGGTAACCCCCGAATATTGAATTGCGATGTGGATTTTCTTTCAGGTTCTTTTTTTCTTATTTACTAAAGAGGATAAAACTGTGCATAGATGTGAGGATCATGGACTGATATGTTTTAATATGTAACAGTTCAAGTATCCCACAAAGGCAGCGATGAATCTTAAAGCCCTTAGCAAATTATGAATGCTTGAAATTGTCTACAACTTCTTTGCTTTTGTGCCGTCATCACAGCAATTATTGTCCTGTGTTTTGAAAGTGTAGTGTTGTCATATGAAGGTTGTGTTAATCCATACCACAATGCATATGAATGGGGCTGTCCCATCACAAACATGTGGCATATCTTTAGGTCATAGTGGGAGTTGCAATGGTCAGATGTCTACCAACTGGACATTGGTTTTATGTACTAGAGATCACTGCAAAAAAAAGTAGCACCAGATAAGCACCATGCCTCTTTCTCTTTGATCGCCAGCTATCCAATTAGATAGAAAAGGATTTTGCCCATTGATGTGGATAATGATTTGGATGGACATAACAATAGTCTACTTTTAATAAGCAGTTTATGGAGGTTTTGGCATTAAGGCCCAAACACCTGCAAAAACCTACACAGAAAGTGAGACTTTTCCCTTTGAAATTTCTCTTTACTAAAAACTGTCCAGGGAGGTCCAACTTACTGAAGGACCAAATTACACATGTCAATACATACAGTATTTATGTAGAGGGGAGGGGGGAGTGAGAAACGTCTGGGTGAGACAGGGATCCAGAGATATCAAAGGGACTGATGCAGCTAATTAGCAAGAAAGCAAGTTTATATCTCAGCCCAAGTGCTTTATTCACATCCTTACAGGTCAGTACTTCTCTATAATGCCGTCTACTTCTGAGTGAGTTAGAGAAAGTTAGGAACCAGATATACCTCTGCTTTCTATGTGCCATGGATGGGAACTAGTCTCCACCTACTAGATGTGAGAGAAATTCAAACTAAAGATATAGCATACCGAGGAGAAGAACTGATAAAAGTACCATAATGGCCATAAATAAAAATGTTATTTCTAATGTACACACATTATTGATTAATGCAAAGTTTGCAGAAAGTTTAGGTGCACAACGATCAACAATCCAGAATTATTTATTAGGCGCAGTTGAAAATCTGGATTTATTAGATAGTAATTATTATTTTAAATCCCTAGTTTGTCACAGCAGAAATAAATCAATTTGGAAGGGTATTTAGAAAAGTTTTTTAAAATGTTATTTCAATCAAGGATTTCAGTTGAAAACATTATACGAAGTCTCTGTCCCATGGGGTGTTGGCAGGAAAGAATGGCCTGAAACATTCAGCCGTTCTAATTAAGTAAATTCTACAGTCCTTATTAAGCTAATCATGATTGACTTAACAGTCATGGGAATTCTCCTTGCAAAGACCCTACTGTAGTGTATAGAAATGCATATTTTAAATCTTTTTATAGATATATTAAAGCCAACATGTAATAAGAAAATGACCTGTTATTTAATTTTTAATAGCACATTCATGGCACATAATACACAATAAGAAATAATCCTGAAGTGTTCCAGTTTGCACTCTGATTCTTGAGCCTCATAATATCCTGCCAGTTCCCATTCTGTTGAGATCAGATTCAGTAGTCATCTCATTATCATGACAGACATGATTACAATGAAAGGTAACACACACACACACAGAGGTTCCTTTGGTCCATATGGTTGCTGTAAAGCAAATATCTCTATACTGTTAGTAGGTCAGGGTTCCATATTAATTTGGGTTATTGCCATATAAAATGCTAATATATTATATGTGAAGGGCTATTAGTTCTTCCTTTCAACAAAAAAAAAAAACAAATCTGCTAATATAATCTCAAAATAGCTATCTTCTCATTATAATTTTATGTACTTCTATCCCCTAGTGTAAACACTTGCCACCACAACTTATCCCAGGACTGGTCAAGAAGGCTCCATTTATGAAGCCAGTAGCTTCCAGAGCCCCATTCTCTTCATTAGTGAAGCCTCTATACCCATGATTGGCACATTCCTGGAGTCTCCATGCCCTGTCCTATTCATGGGTGGAGCCGCCATGCCTAGTTCTCTTCATGGGTGGAGCCTCCATGCTTAGTTCTTCTCATAGGTGGAGCCTCCATGCCTAGTTCTCTTCATGGGTGGAGCCTCCCTGCCTTTATCCTTCCCAGGTGTAAAGGTTAAAATCATTTGGTTAATGTTGAGCTAATATTATTTGACTGACAGTAATACATTAGAACACAAGGGAGCATCACACAGGAAATGATTTCAACCATTTTGCATGACATTTGTCACATGATGTTCTTTTACTGAACCTTATATTATTCAATATATAATAATATAACATTTGATAATGGATTATGTAGATACATTATCTTTCCTTATAGATGCAAAACATGTGCTCTGTTTAATGAGCTAGCAGTTAGTTCATCTGCTCAGTCAGAAGTCCTTAAAGTAGACCTTCAGATTACTTAAACATTCTTCATATTCACAAAACTTTTTAAGTCCTTCATAATGGATTTTTTTTTATAAATACATTACATTTCCCACTGGTCATGTGGTACGTGAATATGGCGCACTGCTGCTTTCTTAAAATAAAATGGGTTGGTCTGCAGAGCCTAAGTAATGTAATGTATTTTTGTCTGTATGATAGCACTTTACTGAGCTGGCACTGACCAGTCTATTTGAAGAATAATGTGAGGCTGCAAAAGGAGGATGTGCAGCAGTGGATGTATTGTTCTTGCATCTCTTATCATATTTGAGTGAGAAATTATACTCATTGTAATCATGAACTAATCCCAATATTATTCAAATAGAAGGTAGATCTAGTTTCTCTTATGCTTGCATGCTTTAAGGGAAATGGTGCTTTCTGTTGCCCCCTTTCAAAGGAACATATTGATTTTCTGCTACTTCTGCTACTTATTAGTGGCCTTCAGCTCTTTATCATACAGGGAGGTCTCATGCTGAGGGCTCCCCTCTATGAAGTCCATATGTCTTAGTATGTTTAATCTCTGGTAACTCCCAACTATTCTACAAGCTACACATATTGATGACCTATCCTCAGGATAAGGCTTCATTCACATGACCGTATTTGTTTTGCGGTCCGCAAATTGCGGATCCGCAAAAAAAAAACAGATGCCGTTCCGTATGGCATCCGTTTTTCCGTTTTTTTTTTCGTATCCCTTGTAACCTATCCTTGTCAGCAAAACGGACAAGAATAGGACGTGTTCTATCTTTTTTGCAGAATGGAAATACGGACATACGGAAACAGAATGCACACAGAGTACCTTCCTTTTTTTTGCGGACCCATTGAAATGAATGGTTCCGCATACGGTCCGCAAAAAAAACAGAACGCACACGGAAACAAAACACGGTCATGTGAATGAAGCCTAAGTCATCAATATCAGTTGTGTGGGGGTGTGACACCCAGAACCATTGTTCTCTCTAAACTGTGTTCTCTGGAATTCAAAAACTTAAAAATTCCAAACTCTGCAGCAGGTAAAGCTATTATTGGTCTTGTTAGCCTACTTTCACACTTGCGGTGCAGGGCTCCGGCAGGCTGTTCCAGTGGGTGAACAGCCCGCCAGATCCGTGCTGCCGCAGATGCACGTGTGGGGCCGGAACTGCGCTCCGGCCCCATTCACTGTAATGGGGGCGGGCCGCGGATCCGGCCGCAGCACATTAACCCCTGCTGAGAGGCGGCCAGAACGAAAATACAACATGTTGTATTTTCGTTCCGGCCGCCTCTCAGCAGGAGCCCTGCACCGCAATTGTGAAAGGGGCCTTAGTATCTTTTTATTAACCTTCTCCTTTCAAGAGAGCACAGCTTAGAGGAAACAATGACCAGGACCGCCAGTGTTTAGCTTTTGTGTTTCCGGAAGCTATACTGTTTTGAGCAGAAGCAGAAGGATCTGTACATTGTGTAGTGCCTATGTGGTGTACTACAGCTCATATTAATAGAATACATAGTGTTTTGGCAGCGGACTCACTTTATATGGTGAATAGAAGTATGTCCATCCCCAATACACCAATAATGATATATCTATGGCAAGGAAAACACTCACTTGGTCATTAAGAGAAAGCAGGCAGGGGTATAGAGAATACGGACTACTTAGTGGAATGGCAGTTCTATGAGGATTATCAGTTTTGAAACATTGTTTCTGCTCAAAATGTGCAGCCATATGAAGTGTCTAGAAAAGCTATTATCTATGACAAAGCTGCACCGCTGTTCACCATATTGTATCACGTCATGATGGATATCAGTGTTATAGAAACTTGACAGGTATTGTATTCTGTTATTAGGGGTCCAATCATAATATTGTCTCCTAATATCAGATGTAGATTAGACGAATAGATAGATAGATAGATAGATAGATAGATAGATAGATACATAGATAGATAGATAGATAGATAGATAGATAGATAGATACTACATTTCTATTAGTTGTGACTGTAAGCAGCAAAGGAAAAAAAATCATTTCTAGGGAAGCTGTCTTATTGAACATGGTGTCTAAGATGAAGCTAGCAGGTTATAGAACAGGAAGAACTGAGCATATTGATATATTGTTTTATGGTAAAATATTCAGTAAAGCTTATATTTTTCTAATGTAAATCCCTGGTCTTGTTATGCTTGGAGTCCAGTGGTTGGTCCTACTCAGTGATCAGGGACGGACTGGCCATAGACCCTAAACAGAAATTTCCCACTGGCCGATGCCCAGAGGGCCACTTAAACCCTCCTTTGGCAAAAAAGCCAGGTAAAAAAAGATTTGATGCTTTCAGCATTAATTAACTTAGGCAGTATGTTGTGCTGCACTGCGGTATCTGGGGCCACTTTTAGTTTTTATTTCCAGGGCGACTTTAAGTTCCCAGTCTGCCCCTATCAGTGACTGAAAGTCTTTACTGTGTAACTGCGTACAGTAATGGCTGAGCTCCTCCTGCTCTGTAACATTCTCCCACAGATACAGTGGATCTCTGTCCCAGAAAAACAAAGCTTTAAATATGCATTAAGAAATGAATCAGCGCAGAATTATTGGGAAAAATGATCTGTACATATACTTTAATGTATGACTATGGTCCCCGAATATAAAATATCATATTTGCTATACTGTCATCGAGTTGCTGATGGTGTTTTTTCCTATTTAGTCTTTCTGTTGTGTACTTTGAATGTATAATGGTCCCTCTAAATCTCAATGGATCTTGAAGTAGGTCTGGGTAGTAAATGTAGTTCATACGTATAAGCATGTTATGTGCTCACATTTTCTAATGTATGTCTTATTACAATAATGCTCCTGAGAGCAGCTGGGAGAATGATGCAGAGAGCTAAGAAAGTCAGCATTTCTTCCATGGGGCTCTGTCCTACCATGTATAAAGTGCTGCTAAATATACAATTTCTTCCCTAAGTGCTTAGGAGAGCCATGACAGTGAGTCCCCATAATGATTAGTTGCAGAGTAATAAAACTCCCTCACCTTACATTAAATCTCTGTTATATATGTGTGCTGTGTGCAGGCTTTCCTGTGTATTTCTATGAGATGTAGAGTCACACTTCTCTCCCCTGGGTGGATTGGCCATAGACCTTACAGGGAAATTTCCAGGTGGGCCGATGTCCGGGGGCCACCTGAGCCCTCCTCACGGCTGGCCAGTGGGGATGTATGTTGTGCTGCTGGCAGTATTTTGTGATGGACTGTGGTATTTGGCTCTGTTGGAGTGGTATAATGTGCCACAATTTGGTATTGCTGGCCCTAACTTCCATTAATTTGGACCTGACTACAAAATAGGGCCACTTTTTCCAGGGCTCTTTAAGTTTCCAGTCCACCCCTGGCAGGGAGAAATGTACCACAAGCAAGGATGAAGCTACATCTCATAGGAATACAATAAACTGAGTTCTTCTGCAGTGTATTATGAGACAGCAGGTATATGTCACTGATCCATCACTTGTCCTTAGATTAGAATCAAAAGAAAGCAAATGCCAAGATAGCAGACAACCCATAAACAGCACATCGAAAAGGTATACAAGAGCTTTCAAATTAATAATTTGCCCGCTTCCCAACCGATGCCTAATGTCTATGATTGGCAAAAACACCAATCATAGACACTTAAATCCTCAGATGCAATGGTCAATTGTGACCACGTCATCTTAGGCAGTTTTCTCTGGGAGTGATGTGAACGGCTTCTCTGCATGGAGATGAGGGAAGCCATTCATTCTTTCTCATAGTCTGCAAGGCTAACAAAGAAGCCATTCCTATTGAGCCCTGTAGGTGGTAGTACTCCATAGGAAAATAGCACAATTCTCTCACACTGCAATATTAATTCATTGCAGTGTGAGAAACAACAGATCTAAGGATCGCTTTGAAAGGCCCCTAAAGGGGCTTAATAACAGTGTAAAAAAAATATCTAAAAATTCAAATCACTCCCTTTGTGATGAACAAAAAATAAAAACAAATGATAGGCAACAAAAATGTTTGAACTATTAAAATACAAATGTATTTATCCCGTACCATGAATGCCGCAACACAGAATAACTCAAAATGGTTGATTTACAGTTTTTCGCTTCACCTCCCAAACGTTGAATTAAAAATGATTAAAAAGTCAACAAGCAACTCCAAAATGGTATCAATAAAAAGTATAGAACATTTTGAAAAAATTAGCCCTCACACAGCTCTGTAGATGTAACTATAAAAAGTTATGGAGGTCAGAATATGGCGACGCAAAGAAACAATAAAGTTTTTTCAAAGTTTTTTTTTCTTTTTTTCAGTATTAAAACACAAGAAAAACTAGTTAGATATGATATTGCTGTAATCATACTGGCCTAGAGAATGAATACAACGGGAGGTCAGTTTTACTGCCTAGGGAACAACGTAAAAAATATAAAAAATAAAATAAAACTGTGGAGAAATTGCATTTTTTTTTCCAATTCCACCCCTTTTTTTGTATGCAACAGTAAATGGTGCCATTAGAAGCACAACTTGAAAATTTATGGCTTCACAAAGACAGGAAGTAAAAAATGAAAATGCAAAAAACAAACAAACAAAAAAAAAATAGCATGGTGCTGAGAGGGTTAATAATAGCTTTTAATACACTATTTAGTCAGTCTTATTCTTTGCTGGATAACTTCATGTGGGAAAGTCGTTTTTCTGATTCCATCTGGTCCATATTGGTCCTGGAGCCTACTAAAACATTGGCTTGTTATGAATACATAACACATAATGATACCTTTCATGACAAATATACTTTAGCTATATGAAAAGCCTAGAAAGAAACAATATAGAAATAATGTTACAAGGAGCATACGTGAAATGGAATCCTCCACCTCTAGAGTAACGCATGCACTAATAGCTTGATATATCTGGCCAGTTTTGTGGTCCACAGATTACTCAGCCTGTCACAATCACTTTGGCCTCCCGCCTGTCCCTGCTTCTCTTAGACTGCATTTTATGGAGCCCTAAGATGAGAATGGATTTCCTTTCTAAAGACTCATTTGTTAGAATTGAATTAGGAACTGTATGCAGTGATTATACTGGAAGATGGTCTGCAGGCATCAATGAAGTTATATTGGTTTATGACATTATTGAAGGCATTTTTATCAGTCATGATGCATTGCATCTTTGCTTAGTAAATTGTGGGAAAGTGCACACATTAAGCGGCCAGTACATAGAATCATAGAATAGGAGTATGCACAAATCTTACTTATGTTGTTTACTAGATTGCAAAGCGTATTAAGAAAACAATGTGCTGATATGGCTGTGTGTTATCCATGGGAGATTAACTTTGTTGATGCCTCCATGTACTTACGCTAGGTAATGGTCCATTGGAGCCCTGTTGAACCTGGAGACTTTAGGTAGATTAATGTACTATGTACTAAAGACACAACAGCAGTTGCAATGCAGGTAGTCGCCACTAGAGGGAGCCGGTTGAACATGCATTTTGTTTTGACTACAGTAGGAAGGGAATAAATATGTGTGAGCTCCAACTAGTGGCGGTTGTTGGCAAACAGGATTTTATTACATTCTTTAACTGTAAATGCACTTTGTTAATATTTTTATGGGGTGGGGAATCTGGTAATTTATGGGGGGGAGGGTTGTTGCTGGCACTGTTCATGGGGAACTCCGACGACTTTTTTATGGGGTCACTCTGCTGGTTTGGCTGACATTTATGATCTGTTTAAGGCCAGCTCTAGACTTTTTAGAAGCAGTTTAAGTGACAAGATGACATGGCATATGTGCCCTCACTGATTTGTATCGAGGGTTCACCGGAGGGCAAGGAGCTTAATTAGCACAGCTTGTTTTGGGGCATAATTACACTAATTAAAGGTGGTCTCTTAATTAATAGATTGCCTTAGATTGTTTAGATCTAATTTTATGACTAAATTTTATGACTAAAATTACCTGTTGTTACTGTGTACAGCACCTTAGTCAATATGTGCAATAATTTATTTTATCCAAGTGAAAACAATGACTCCTATTTGTAGCAGTAAATATTTAGATACATATTGTTACAACTTACTACATTATTACAAACGTTCACCCATTGTCTCCTATGGGTCCAACATGCACAGCCACCTATGTACACGCCTGTGTATATTACTACCCCATGGCCAACGCAATTGGATCATTTATGAACATTTACTTTTATTCCGTTTTCAGCCAGGGCATATACTGATGTGAGATGACCAAATTTGAAATGAGACTCCATCATTTCATTATATTGTATCATGAAAGCAGCATCCTGTATAAATATATATATATAAATAGAGAGAGAGAGAGAGAGACCCAGTGGTTGTGTTGTGAGTTGCAGCATGCCAAGGGTTTTGCTAGTATGTTGCAATATTGCATTGATTTCATAAGAATTCCTTAAAAGAGTTCTCCGGAAATTAAGAAAATGAAAATACATAAATATTACTTTATTATAAATATATTTCCAAATACCTTTCATGAGTTATAATAGCTTGTTTTGTCTGGGGAACAATCATTAGGAGAAATAAAATGGCCGCTGTCCTATTAGTACACACAAAACCTGTCCTAATCGCACAGCTCTTTACCTTAGTGTTGTGAAGTAACTTGTCCTCCTGTGTGATTAGGACAGGTTTTGTCTGTACTAACAGGACAGCAACCATTTTATTTCTCCTAATCATTGCTCCCCGGACAAAATGAACCATTATAACTAATGTAAGGTATTTGGGAATATATTTTTAATTAAGTAATATTTAAGTATTTTCATTTTATTAATTCTCGGAGAACCCTTTAAAGGGAATCTGTCACCACATACCCGCAAATGAAGCCAACTGACTTTGTAGATGTGAGCTTGGCAGCTGAATCCAACATACTTTGTCCCATCATCATAAGATGTCCCAATAAGCAATTTTATTTTATTCAAATAAGTCCTTGTTGCACCTAAAACTGTGCTCACTTTTTGTGCTGACTGCATCCCCCTGCTTTGAGTGACAAGGCCAGGCAACGTAGACATAATGGCTGATGTGATGAGAATAAAATCCAGCTCACAGATGGTAAGGCAATGCAGAACACTCCATCCACGGTGAGTTCATACTCAGGATAATCCAAGCAAAAAAAAAGGACTGGATCCAGCTAAACTTCTTTACCCCATCAAATATTTAAAAAACAGCACTCTGATGTGTTTTGGTTGAAAGACCGTACTCATAGATTGTCTATGAGTAAGGTCTTTTGACCAAAATGCATCACACTGCTGGTCACTGGCTATGTGTGTTTTTTAATATTTGATATGGAATAAAGATTTGTGATTTTTACTTGCTGGATCCAGTCCTCTTTTTTGCTTAGCGTACACGTAATGACGCCTGATCCTGGACTCTTGCACCTGTGGCTGTGAATGCAGACGGTAAATTGGAGCTAAAGTAAAGACGGACACAGCTGTTTGTTATCTTTGCAAATGCACTGATGATTGCAATATATAACATATGATTAAGAGACAGGAAAATATACTGTAAATTGAGGATTTATTAAATTATATTTTTAAACGGTATTTGTGTATTTCATATTTTTAATGTTCCTTTGAAAGGGTTTATGTTTGTTACTATTTATTCTTCCTAACATCCAGATGGGCAGTTCTTCAGCATTGAATTACCCAATAATTATACACATTGGCCTCTGCAAAGTGTGATTGTAGGTCTGTTTATACAATGTCATATGCAATATGTGCAGTTTATGCTGCTGTGATACTCACCATTACCATTACAGGAATGTAGAAGCTGCCAAATGAATAGCTGAAGCCGTGCTATTAATGTAGAATTTCATGGTGCTCTATATTATTTACCTAGCACGGCCATTGCAATACCGTGTATGAAAACTGCACTGTGTATATGACATAGGCATATGAAAGTTACTTCTATGGCCTCCCACTGTCATTCATTTCATGCCCACAACTTCTCAAACTGGCTTAAATAGTGGACAGAAATTTGAAGAAATTACAAACAAATTGTAACCCATGTTATCATGGTGCCCAAGGCTGCCGCCTACATCACCTTGTCCCAACACATAACTTTGGGAAATTGTTGACAACATAAATATATAATACACTGTAAATATTCTGCACCTAAGGCACCACTCAGACTTAAAGGGCTTGTCCATGCTACAGATATTGATGACCTATCCTCAGGACAGATCATCAACTGGGACATTTCCAAGTGGGCCTATGTCAGGGGCCACCTGAGCACTCTTCATGGCCTCCAGTCAAGTAAGGCTACTTTCATACTAGCATTTTTGCTGGATCTGACAGGGTTCAGCAAAAACACTTCCGTTACTGATAATACAACCATCTGCATCCATTATGAACGGATCCAGTTGTATTATCTTTAACATAGCCAAGACGGATCCGTCATGAACTCCATTGAAAGTCAATGGGGGACGGATCCGTTTTCTATTGTGTCAGAGAATACGGATCTGTCACCACTGACATGCACCGTGGGTCATGACGGATCCGTCTTGCTCCGCATGCCAGGACGAAAAAGTAAACCGCAGGGTGCTACGGTTTTCTCTCCGGTATGAGAACGAAACGGAATGCATTTTGGAGATCTCAATACCGAAAAATATTGCCCAAAAAAACTGATTGTTGACGATGCTGGGTATGTGACCCTGACTGCTACCATATTGATGATCCATCTGTAGCCCAGACAACCCTTTTAACTAATTAACTCATTTTTTTTATTGCTCATACATTTTAAAATTTTGGAACTAAGTAAATCAAAATAAAAAAGAAACATAAAAAGTGTGATCTTACTAATTCAGGAATCCAATGGTCTCACCTCCTATATACCAATTAGGAGCAGTGACAGCTGTTTATTGATGGATTTAGTGTTACATCCTTCACTCTTCAACACTTGAGTTTAACCCTTTCAGTACCGAACCACTTTTCACCTTAAATCCCAGGCCGATTTTTGCAAATCTGACATGTGTCACTTTATGTGCTAATAACTTTAGAACGCTTTTACTTCTCCAGGCCATTCTAAGATTGTTTTCTCGTCACATATTGTGCTTCACAACAGTAGTAAATTTGTGGCAAAATATTTCATTTTTATTTATTAAAAAATACCAAATTTAGCCAAAAATGGGAAAAATTTGCAAATTTCTAAATTTCAATTTCTCTACTTTCAAAGTAAATAGTAATACCTCCAAAAATAGTTATTATTTTACATTCCCCATATGTATACTTTATGTTGGCATCATTTTATAAATGTAATTTTACTTTTTTTGGACGTGAGAAACCTTAGAAGTTTAGAAGCCATTTTTCAAATTTTCAACAAAATTTGCAAAACCATTTTTTTGAGCACCAATTCAGTTCTAAAGTGATTTTGGGAGGCTTACCTAATGGAAACCACTAAAAAATGACCCCATTTTAGAAACTACACCCCTCAAATTATGAAAAACTGATGTTACAAACTTTATTAACCCTTGAGGTGTTCCACAAGAATTAAAGGAAAATGGAGGTGAAATTTAAATTTTTTGGTAGATTATTCACGTTAATATTTTTTTTCTTACAACACAGCAAGGGTTAACAGCAAACTAAACTTCAATATATAGGCTGTTACGGATGCGGTGATACCCAATCTGTCTAACATTTTTATTTTTGTTAAGTTTTACACATTAGATGCATTTTTGAACAGAATAAAATCTTTTTTTTGTGTTGCCATTTTCTGAGAGCCATTTTTTTTTATTTTTTGGGCGATTGTCTCAGGTAGGGTCTATTTTTTTTGCGGGACGAGATGATTGTTTGATTGGTACCATTTTGGGGTAAATACGCCTTTTTGATCGCCTGCTATTACACTTTTTGTGAGGCAAGAGGGAAAAAAATGGCTGTTTTGGCATAGTTTTTTTAAAAATATTTTTTACAGCATTCACCAGGGAGGCTATCTCATGTGATATTTTTATAGAGCAGGTTGTTACGGATGCGGCGATACCCAATATGTTTAACATTTTTATTTTTGTTACGTTTTACACATTAGATGCATTTTTGAACAGAATAAAATCTTTTTTTGTGTTTCCATTTTCTGAGAGCCATATTTTTTTTATTTTTCGGGCGATTGTCTTAGATAGGGTCTCATTCCTTGCAGGACGAGGTGACAGTTTGGTACCATTTTGGGATTAATATGTCTTTTTGATCGCTTGGTATTACACTTTTTGTGAGGCAAGGTAAAGGGCCCAGAAAAGGGCTTTTTTTGCACTGTTTTTATTTTTTATTTTTTACAGCGTTTACGTAGTGGGGTGTGTCATGTGATATTTTTATAGAGCCGGTCGATACGGACACGGCGATACCTAATATGTCTATTTTTCTTTTTTTCTTTATTTTTTACAATTTTTTTTAAACTTTATTTTGTGAAAATGACTTTTTTTTCTTGAAACTTTTATTATTTTTTGTTAAACTTCATTTTTGTAACTTTTTTTAACTTTATTTTTTGTCCCAGTCTGAGACTTTAAATTTTGGGGGTCTGATCCCCTGCACAATGCATTACAATACTTCTGTATTGTAATGCATTGGCTGTAAGTGTATTACAATTGTAATACACTTACAGCCTGCTGCCTGTGAGATCCAGGGGGCTGGATCTCACAGGCTTCCGTAGAAGGCAGCCCGATGACTAAGGAAGGCATCGGGCTGCCTTCTCTGCCATTGGGTCCCCGTCATAGCAGCGATGGGGATCGCAACCCGACAGGATACCCGCAGGCATACCTGACCGCGGCAGTGCGAGGGTTAATGCACCGACATCGGTGTTTTCACCGATGCCAGTGCATACAGCAGGGGTCCGGCTATCGGCCACTGCCGGACCCCTGTAGCTGATTGGGCAAGCGCAGCTCCTGCACCCGCCCGATCAGAGCGCCGTACATGTAAGGGTTAAAGGATGTGGGGTTGGCTGGTATAAATCTGTCATACAAGTCAAGGACGACTAAAATAGCTCCTACAGTTATTGAAGTTAATAGCGCTTCTGATCGGTTTCCACTTGTTAACCTTACATAACCTAGCTCCCATACGCCAGATTACTTCATCAAATACAGCAGACTTAAAAGCAGATTTCTGAGATACACTCCAAGATTGCAGAGTTTAAGGATGGGCTTGATTTCATTTATCATTTACAAACTTCTTAATAAATCATGAGAAAAGCAGCTGAAATTTTTAGCTGAAAATCTTGGAATAATTTTTTACTGTAGTCTTAGGTTTTAATATTTATGTGTGCTTTTTTTTACATTGATTGAACGTACTTAACTATTTGTAATAAAATAATAAAATAAACAACACTAAAACCAGCAGGAAACATGAAACAGCAAGATAAGAGAAATTACCAGGCATTCTTTTATCCCGTCAAAGTAGTGCTCGGATACTATAATCTAATGTTCTATTTGATTAGGGAAATTGGCATATCTTAACCACGGAATATCCTTTTAATAAATTGATATACTTGATAATGCAACAACCTTGTGACAGGATTAAATTAAATGTAATTTGCTTAGAACTGGTAGTTCTTGATATTGCAGTTGATTCCCATTCAAGTAAAGGGGGCTTAAGAGCAAAATCAGACACAGCGCATAAACAGATGAAGGAAAACCTAAAGAACCCTTTCAAATCTCTTATGGGTTTCTAAGAGATTGTGTCACTCTTTACAGTTGACTTGTTTTGGAAGCTTATGACTACTGACTTCTACCCAGTTGATCCTCTGAAGTTTGCCTTTGACATGTCAAAAGATCATTTTGACTCGATTTCCCCTGTAAGCATGAAGTAATTAGAGATGAGTGAACATGCTCGTCCGAGCTTGATGCTCGTTCGAGCATTAGGGTATTCGCATATGCTCGCTACTCGGACGAGCATATCGTGTTCCTCGAGGAAATGGCAACTTCCTCTTCCTGCATGTTAGGCGCCTTTTTTTCAGCCAATCAACATGCAGGAGAGTCTTTGGTACCTCCTAGCATCACGTGGGACCCTTACAAGTCGATAGCAGGGATTGGCTGGCTAGATCAGATGACCTGGGAATATAAGAATCTGGTCCCGCGCTACTCGCGTCATATGCCGTCTTCATGAGATTAGGGATAGAGCTGCTGTCTGTCAGGGAGAGTGTTAGGGCCTGAATTTAGATGTTGGTTAGGCAGGAATCACCCACAAAGAACCCAACAGCCTTTCTAAGGTCTACAAGCACCTTTTTTTTTTGTCTCCTCCAGGCTGCTGGCTGGGACTTGTAGTGCAGCTACCTCCATCTTGGATGCACACTGTACACAGTGACTGGTGGCAGAAGGGACAGCACGTGGTTCACACAGACCCAAAATAAATTGCCCAAAGTACTCATTTTTGCTGCTGCTGTACCTTGGCTTGCTGAGATCTGTAGTGCAGTCTAGGGAATATGTTTTTCTGTCATTTCAATACACTACAGTCCAGTGAACCATTATGTAGTGTACTGTACAGTAGCGTCAGTCTAGGGAATACGTTTTTCTGTCATTTCTATACACTACAGTCCAGTGAACAATTATGTAGTGTACTGTACAGTAGCGTCAGTCTAGGGAATACGCTTTTCTGTCATTTCTATACACTACAGTCAAGTGAACAATTATGTAGTGTGCTGAACAGTAGCGTCACTCTAGGGAATATGTTTTTCTGTCATTTCTATACACTACAGTCCAGTGAACAATTATGTAGTGTGCTGTACAGTAGCGTCAGTCTAGGGAATACGTTTTTTTATATATCCTACAGTGCAGTGAAAAATTGAGTGGTTTGCGGTACAATAGCCAACGTCTAAAGACTACGTTTTTCCTCTCAGTCATATATACTACAGGGCAGTGCGAAATTGTGTCGTGTGTTGCACACTAGCCGGAGTGTAGAAAATATATGTTTTTCCTCTCAGTTATATATTATACAGTGCAGTGCAAAATTGTGTTGAGTGCTGCAAACTAGCCGGAGTGTAGAAAATATAAGTTTTTCCTCTCAGTTATATATTATACAGTGCAGTGAAAAATTCTGTCGTGTGAAGCACACTAGCCGGAGTGTAGAAAATATAAGGTTTTCCTCTCAGTTATACATTATACAGTGCAGTGCAAAATTCTGTTGTGTGCTGCACACTAGCCGGAGTGTAGAAACTATACGTTTTTCCTCTCAGTTATACATTATACAGTGCAGTGCAAAATTCTGTCGTGTGCTGCACACTAGCCGTAGTGTAGAAAATATACGTTTATCCTCTCAGTTATATATTATACAGTGCAGTGAAAAATTGAGTGGTTTGCGGTGCAATAGCCACCGTCTAAAGACTACGTTTTTCCTCTCAGTCATATATACTACAGTGCAGTGCGAAATTGTGTCGTGTGCTGCACACTAGCCGGAGTGTAGAAAATATTTGTTTTTCCTCTCAGCTATATATTATACAGTGCAGTGAAAAATTGAGTGGTTTGCGGTGCAATAGCCGCCGTCTAAAGACTACGTTTTTCCTCTCAGTCATATATACTACAGTGCAGTGTGAAATTGTGTCGTGTGCTGCACACTAGCCGGAGTGTAGAAAATATACGTTTTTCCTCTCAGTTATATATTATACAGTGCAGTGAAAAATTTCTGTCGTGTGCTGCACACCAGGGGCAGACTGGGAACTTAAAGTGGCCTTGGCAAAATACTAAAAGTGGCCCCGTTTTGTAGTCAGGTCCAAATTAATGGAAGGCGGGGCCAGCAACACCATTTTGTGGCACATTATACCACCCCAACAGAGCTAAATACCACAGTCCATCACAAAATACTACCAGCAACACAAAATACATCCCCAAACACTTCCACTGGCCGGCCGTGAGTGGGGCCCAGGCGGTCCCCTAGGCATCAGCCCACCAGGAAGTTTCCCTGTACGGTCTATGGCCAATCCTCCTCTGCTGCACACTAGCCGGAGTGTAGAAAATATAAGTTTTTCCTCTCAGTTATATATTATACAGTGCAGTGAAAAATTCTGTCGTCTGCTGCACACTAGCCGGAGTGTAGAAAATATACGTTTTTCCTCTCAGTTATATATTACAGTGCAGTGAAAAATTGAGTGGTTTGCGGTGCAATAGTCGCCGTCTATAGACTACGTTTTTCCTCTCAGTCATATATACTACAGTGCAGTGCGAAATTGTGTCGTGTGCTGCACACTAGCCGGAGTGTAGAAAATATAAGTTTTTCCTCTCAGTTATATATTATACAGTGCAGTGAAAAATTATGGCGTGTGCTGCACACTAGCCGGAGTGTAGAAAATATGCGTTTTTCCTCTCAGTTATATATTATACAGTGCAGTGAAAAATTCTGTCATGTGCTGCACACTAGCCGGAGTGTATAAAATATACGTTTTTCCTCTCAATTATATATTATACAGTGCAGTGAAAAATTGAGGAGTGGTTTGCGGTGCAATAGCCGCCGTCTAAAGACAACATTTTTCCTCTCAGTCATATATACTACAGTGCAGTGCGAAATTGTGTTGTGTGCTGCACACTAGCCGGAGTGTAGAAAATATACGTTTTTCCTCTCAGTTATATATTATACAGTGCAGTGAAAAATTCTGTCATGTGCTGCACACTAGCCGGAGTGTATAAAATATACGTTTTTCCTCTCAATTATATATTATACAGTGCAGTGAAAAATTGAGTGGTTTGCGGTGCAATAGCCGCCGTCTAAAGACAACGTTTTTCCTTTCAGTCATATATACTACAGTGCAGTGCGAAATTGTGTCGTGTGCTGCACACTAGCCGGAGTGTAGAAAATATATGTTTTTCATCTCAGTTATATATTATACAGTGCAGTGAAAAATTATGTTGTGTGCTGCACACTAGCCAGAGTGTAGAAAATATACGTTTTTCCTCTCAGTTATATATTATACAGTGCAGTGAAAAATTGAGTGGCTTGCGGTGCAATAGCCGCCGTCTAAAGACTACGTTTTTCCTCTCAGACATATATACTACAGTGCAGTGCGAAATTGTGTCGTGTGCTGCACACTAGCCGGAGTGTACAAAATATTTGTTTTGCTCTCAGTTATATATTATACAGTGCAGTGAAAAATTCTGTCTTGTGCTGCACACTAGCTGGAGTGTAGAAAATATACATTTTTCCTCTCAGTTATATATTATACAGTGCAGTGAAAAATTCTGTAGTGTGCTACACACTAGCCGGAGTGTATAAAATATATGTTTTTCCTCTCAGTTATATATTATAAAGTGCAGTGAAAAATTGAGTGGTTTGCGGTGCAATAGCTGCCGTCTAAAGACTACGTTTTTCCTCTCAGTCAAATATACTACAGTGCAGTGCGAAATTGTGTCGTGTGCTGCACACTAGCCAGAGTGTAGAAAATATACGTTTTTCCTCTCAGTTATATATTATACAGTGCAGTGAAAAATTCTGTCGTGTGCTGCACACTAGCCGGAGTGTAGAAAATATACGTTTTTCCTCTCAGTTATATATCCTACAGTGCAGTGAAAAATTGAGTGGTTTGCGGTGCAATAGCCGCCGTCTAAAGACAACGTTTTTCCTCTCAGTCATATATACTACAGTGCAGTGCGAAATTGTGTCGTGTGCTGCATACTAGCTGGAGTGTAGAAAATATATGTTTTTCCTCTCAGTTATATATTCTACAGTGCAGTGAAAAATTGAGTGGTTTGCGGTGCAATAGCCGCTGTCTAAAGACTACGGTTTTCCTCTCAGTCATATATACTACAGGGCAGTGAGAAATTGTGTCGTGTGCTGCACACTAGCCGTAGTGTAGAAAATATACGTTTTTCCTCTCAGTTATACATTATACAGTGCAGTGCAAAATTCTGTCGTGTGCTGCACACTAGCCGGAGTGTAGAAAGTATACGTTTTTCCTCTCAGTTATACATTATACAGTGCAGTGAAAAATTCTGTCATGTGCTGCACACTAGCCGGAGTGTAGAAAATATACGTTTTTCCTCTCAGTTATATATCATACATTGCAGTGAAAAATTGAGTGGTTTGTGGTACAATAGCCGCCGTCTAAAGACTAAGTTTTTTCTCTCAGTTATATATTATACAGTGCAGTGAACATACAAAATGTTGAACCCAAGGGCTAAGGGTCGAGGATGAGGACTTGGGCGTTCAAGTAGTGTAGGGGGCAGAAGCCGTGGTCCTGGGCAGGTTGACACAGTACATGTTGATGAGGGAGCAGTGGAACGCCGCAGAGTTTCGCTCCCTAGCTTCATCTCGCAACTTACTCGTTCACGCGGTACACCACTATTGAAACCACAACAGTGCGAACAGGTGATGACGTGGATAGCGGACAATGCGTCCAGTAATTTATCCACCACCCAGTCTTCCACGCAGTCCACCCACGCTAGCCAAGGGAGTAGACCTCTGTCTCCTCCAGCTCAACCTCCGACCCCCCAGCCTGCCCCCCCCCACGGAAAGTATGGATTCAGAACTTTCACAGTCTGTGGGTGATGAGAGTGTGGACTGCCGTGGGTGTCGGATGATGATGTTGATGATGATGAGACACGGTTTTCAGACAGTGACGTTGTTGTCAGGGTAGTAAGTCCGAGGGGGGAGCAGAGTGAGGAATCGGAGGAAGATCAGGTGGATAATGAGGTGACTGACCCGAGCTGGGTTGGTAATCCAACTCAAGACAGTACTTCTGAGGGGGAGGCAAGTGCAGCTCCAGAACAGGTTGGAAGAGGCAGTGGGGTGGCCAGAGGGAGAAGCATGGCCAGAGCAGGTAGATCAGCAACTGTTTCACAGAGTCAAGCTCCCGTGCCAAGGCCTAGATGTTCGCAAGTCTGGAGGTTTTTTAAAGAAAGTGAGGATGACCGACGGACTGTTGTGTGCAACCTGTGCCACACCAGGATCAGCAGGGGAGCCACCACTACCAGCCTAACCACTACCAGCATGCGCAGGCATATGAGTGCTAAACACCCGACTCAGTGGAACCAAGACCGTTCACCTCCTGCGGGTCACAACACCGCCCCTTCCCCTGTGTCCCTGGCAAGAGCGCCTCCCGCCCTACAACCACCCCTTCACCTCCACGATCCTCCACAACCTCCACCAATGTGTCCCAGCCCAGCATTCAGCTGTCTTTACAGCAGACATTTGAGCGCAAGCGCAAATACAATTCCAGCCACCCACATGCACAAGCCCTAAATGTCCACATTTCCAAATTGATGAGCCTGGAGATGCTGCCCTATAGACTGGTAGAGACTGAGGCTTTCCGCAACCTGATGGCGGTAGCTGTCCCTCGGTCCCCAGCCGCCACTATTTTTCCCGATGTGCTGTCCCAGCCCTACACCAGCACGTGTCACAGAACATCATCCGTGCCCTGACCAACGTGGTTAGTGATAAGGTCCACCTAACCACGGACACGTGGACAAGTGCTGCCGGGCAGGGACACTATATCTCACTGATGGCACATGGTTAACTTGGTGGAGGCTGGGACCGGGTCTGACCCTTGGGCCGCTCATGTACTGCCCACACCGAGGATTGCGTGGCCTACCTCGGTCATGGTTTCTCAGATGTACTATGCCTCTTCCTCCAACCCCTCCTCCTCCTCCGAATTACCATCCGTGGGCATGGCACCTTCAGTCGGTAGCTCTAGGCGCAGCAGCAGTGCCATGGGTAAGCGCCAGCAGGCGGTGCTCAAACTGCTGAGCTTAGGTGACAAAAGGCCCAAGAGCTGTTACAGGGCATCACGGCGCAGACAGATCTGTGGCTGGCACCGCTGAACCTCAAGCCAGGCATGGTTGTGTGTGACAACGGGCGTAACCTGGTGGCGGCTCTGCAACTCGGCAGACTCACACATGTGCCATGCCTGGCCCACGTGTTCAATCTCATAGTTCAGCGGTTCCTCAACACATACCCCAATTTGTCAGATTTGCTCACCAAGGTGCGCCGCAAACTCACTGCTCAGCATGAAGTCAGAAGCTTTGCGCTTGTCACAGGAGATAGGGGAAGAAGATACGTCACTTGATAGCCAGAGCACCCTCAGGTCTGTTTCTCAGCGTGTATTGGAGGGGGGGGATGAGGATGAGAAGGAAGAGGAGGAGAATGTTGGCGAGTCAGTAGAGGGTACCAGTGCTCAGTCCTTCTTAACTCTTGAGCGTGTATGGGCTGAAGAGGAGGAGGAAATGGAGAATCAGGCCAGTGAGGAGAGGGAATTCTTGCGTGTTGGGACTCTGGCGCACATGGCAGACTTCATGTTAGGCTGCCTATCCCGTGACCCTCGCGTTAGAAGAATTTTTTCAAACACCGATTACTGGGTGTTCACTCTCCTGGACCCACGGTACAAGCAGAACCTTTCAACTCTCATCCCTGCAGAGGAAAGGAGTATGAGAGTGAATAGGTATCAACAGGCCCTGGTGCACAAGCTGAAACAATTCTTCTCATCTGATGCCGCTAGCGGCAGAGGGCATGGTTCTGTGGGCCAAGTAGCGGGGGAGAGGAGGCGAGCAGGCAGCTTGTCCAGCACTGGCAGGGGAACGCTCTCCAAGGCCTTTGCCAGTTTTATGTCACCCCAGCAAGACACTGTCACCTGTCCCCAGTCTAGGCAGAGTAGGGGGGAGCTGTACAGAAAGATGGTGAGGGAGTACCTAGCTGACCATACCAACGTCCGTAGCGATCACTCAGCTCCATACAACTACTGGGTTTCAAAGCTGGACACGTGGCCTGAACTGGCGCTGTACGCTTTGGAGGTGCTGGCCTGCCCTGCCGCTAGCGTGTTGTCAGAGCGGGTATTCAGTGCAGCTGGTGGCGTCATCACCGATAAGCGTACACGCCTGTCAACTGACAGTGCTGACAGGCTGACGCTTATTAAAATGAACAAAGCCTGGATTTCACCGGAATTCAAATCTCCTCCGTGGGAAAGAAGCTAAAGAATAAGATTCCTTATGTATCCGATTCCTCTCCTCTACTCCTCCTCCTCTTCATTGCCAAACGCTGACCCAAAAGGGAATTTTTTAGAGGGCCAACTGGCACTCTTTTAAGACAATGTTTCCGGAGGGCCACCTATGGGCCCTCTCTCCAAACAATTTTTCCGGAGCGTCAACTATAGACACTCTAAAAAAATTTTCAGGAGCGTCAACTACAGACACTCTAAAACAATTTTTCAGGACCATCAACTACAGACACTCTAAAACAATTTTTCAGGATCGTCAACCACAGACACTAAAAAATAAATTTTTTCGGAGGGTCGACTTCAGACACTCCAAAAAAAATTTTTGGGAGGCTCACCTACAGCCATTTGACTGCAATCTCAGTCGGACAAAGGCATTGGTGGTGTCACCGCCATGCTGTGTCAGGCTAAATTTTTGGGTGTTTCACCTGCTACCTCAGTCTAACTCGGTCACTCTGTAGTCACAGCCATACAGGGCCACGCTAAATTTTAATGTTTCTTCGCCTGCTCCCGAAGTATAACTCGGTCACTCTGTAGTCACAGCCATACAGGGCCACAATAAATTTTAATGTGATTCGCCTGCTCCCGCAGTGTAACTCGGTCACTTTGTAGTCACAGCCATACAGGGCCACGCTAAATTTTAATGTTTCTTCGCCTGCTCCCGCAATGTAACTCGGTCACTCTGTAGTCACAGCCATACAGGGCCACGATAAATTTTAATGTGCTTCGCCTACACCCGCAGTGTAACTAGGTCACTCTGTAGTCACAGCCATACAGGGCCACAATAAATTTTTATGTGCTTTGCCTGCTCCTGCAGTGTAACTCGGTCACTCTGTAGTCACAGCCATACAGGGCCACTATAAATTTTTATGTGCTTCGCCTGCTCCTGCAGTGTAACTCGGTCACTCTGTAGTCACAGCCATACAGGGCCACGCTAAATTTTAATGTGCTTCGCCTGCTCCCGCAGTGTAACTTGGTCACTCTGTAGTCACAGCCATACAGGGTCACGCTAAATTTTTATGTGCTTCGCCAGCTCCCGCAGTGTAACTCGGTCAGTCTGTTGTCACAGCCATACAGGGCCACGATAAATTTTAATGTGCTTCGCCTGCTCCTGCAGTGTAACTCGGTCATTCTGTTGTCACAGCCATACAGGGTCACGCTAAATTTTTATGTGCTTCGCCTGCTTCCGCAGTGTAACTCGGTCACACTGTAGTCACAGCCATACAGGGCCATGATAAATTTTTATGTGCTTCGCCTGCTCCCGCAGTGTAACTCGGTCACTCTGTAGTCACAGCCATACAGGGCCTCAATAAATTTTAATGTGCTTCGCCTGCTCCCACAGTGTAACTCGGTCACTCTGTAGTCACAGCCATACAGGGTCACGTTAAATTTTTATGTGCTTCGCCAGCTCCCACAGTGTAACTCGGTCACAGCCATACAGGGTCACGCTAAATTTTTATGTGCTTCGCCTGCTCCCGCAGTGTAACTCGGTCACTCTGTAGTCACAGCCATACATGGCCACGCTAAATTTTAATGTGCTTCGCCTGCTCCCGCAGTGTAACTCGGTCACTCTGTTGTCACAGCCATACAGGGTCACGCTAAATTTTTATGTGCTTCGCCAGCTCCCACAGTGTAACTCGGTCACTCCGTAGTCACAGCCATACAGGACCACGATAAATTTTTATGATCTGGGTGAGCACAATTGCCTTGAGGGTCACCACCGGGCTGTTGCCCAAGAATTTGGGGTAATGGTGGGATTAGGCAGCCTCAGAGGCATCCATGCATGCTGCCCCTGCTGTTTCCTGTCCATGGTGTTTCCATCATTTTCTGAGGTTTCCAGGTTTTCACCCAGCCTTCCCTAGGCAGAGCCTTGGTCCCCTGCAAAAAATGCTTGATTCTCCCATCGACTTCAATGGGGTTCGTTATTTGAAACGAGCACCCAAGCATCGGGAAAAATTTGACTCGAATAACGAGCCCCCGAGCATTTTAGTGCTTGCTCATCTCTAGTAGTAATAGATGTTGAGCGAGCATGCTCAGCCGAACTCGCTGTTGGGCCGAACACCGAGTGTACTCGAGCGCAATGCTCGAGTCTCTTCTCCTCATTGGAATGTTGATTTGTACGTTAATGCGTACGCATTATGCACGCTAATTCGTACGCATTGTGTACACTAATTCGTACACGCTAATTCGTGCACGCTAATTCGTGCGTATTTTGTACGCAAATTCGTACGCTACGTTGTACGCAAATTCGTACGCATTTTGTACGCTCATTCGTACGCATTTTGTACGCAATTGTGTACGCATTTAGTACGCTAATTCGTACGCATTTTATTCGCTAATTCGTACGCTAACTTTTGTTCTCTAATTCGTACGCAATTGTGTACGAATTTAGTACGCTAATTCGTACGCTAACTTTTGTTCGCTAATTCGTACGCATTTTGTACGCTAATTCGTACGCTAACTTTTGTTCTCTAATTCGTACGCATTTAGTACGCTAATTTGTACGCATTTTGTACGCTAATTCGTATGCTAACTTTTGTTCTCTAATTTGTACACATTTTGCTTGCTAATTCGTAAGCATTTCGTACGCTAATTCGTACGCAAACTTTTGTTCTCTAATTCGTACGCATTTTGTTTGCTAATTCATAAGCATTTTGTACGCTAATTTGTACGCTAACTTTTGTTTTCTAATTTGTGCGCGTTTTGTTCGCTAATTCGTACGCATTTTGGACGCTAATTCGTACACTAACTTTTGCTCTCTAATTCGTACGCAATTGTGTACGCATTTAGTACACTAATTCGTACGTATTTTGTTCGCTAATTCATACGCATTTTGTACGCTAATTCGTACGCTGATTTTGTTCGCTAATTTTGTTCACTAATTCGTACTCATTTTGTACGCTAATTCGTACGCTGATTTTGTTCGCTATTTCGTATGCATTTTGTACGCTAATTCGTACGCTAATTTTATTCGCTGATTCGTACGCATTTTAATTCGCTAATTCGTACGCTAATTTTGTTCACTGATTTGTACTCATTTTTGTTTGCTAATTCGCACTCATTTTTTCACTAATTCGTACGCATTTTTGCTCAATAATGCGTATGCATTTGTTCGCTAATGCGTACATATTGTGTGCTAATGCATACAAATTCAGTTAATTAGCATACTTTTACGAGTGAAAGGAGTAAAAGAGGAGAAGTCGCGATTCTGACCTTTTTCTATTAACCAGACACCCTCCCCTCTTCCGAGCAGGGGGGTGCCTGGTTTAGTCCCATTGAGTAACATTATGCTCGGGTGCTCCGCCGAGCACGCAATCCCTAGTGCTCGGCCAGAGCACCCGAGCATACGAGCACAGAGGTGCTCGCTCAACACTAGTAATAGGGTTACCACCATGATAAAGAAAACCCTCTTCTTAAATCTTCCCTGCAAGACCCTAATCAAGCCCTATTCTTCACATTTCGTGGGTAAAAAGTAGCTCTTGATGGAAAATAATGAGCAATGGGCAACATTGCAGCATTGGCAGCCCACCAGAAATTTGTTAGCAAATGTATTGATAATGAGAGTTATCATCCTTTCTCGATCTCTACTTTGACTGCTTTTCTGCAGGCTCCACTGAAAGATAGTGGTTCATTTACTAACCAGAAATACGCCTATACTCACAGCTTACCAAGCACAGCCCCATACATTGTATAGCTGCTTGGTATTGCAGTCCAAACCCATTCAGTTGAATGTGACTGAGCTACACATAGACCGAAGTGATGTCTCTGACCTACTTGGCAGGGTTGCACCCACTGATCTGATTTTGTGGCCTATCCTGAGTTCTACTCCTGGAAAAAAATCCTTTAAGGGTTCAGAAAAGTTTTTAGTAGGAAAATCACACTAAAGAACTCAAAACAGCAGTTATAAAGGGTTAATTTAACGTAGCAAGGATAATAATAAGATTAGAGATGAGTGAATTATCCAAAATTCGCTTCGCCGAATGTACGTTGAATTTTTTAAAGGATTCGTACAAATACGAAGCTATTCGGTTGAAGCTGCGTACAAATCATTCGTTATTCTGCAAACATTCCCTTGAATACTTATGCCTGAGCTGTACGCGTACGAAGCTTTAGTGTATTATGTCTAGGCTCGCACGAAGAAAGAATATACACTAAAAGTACGCTACTTAACTGAATATGTACACATTAGCATACAAATTCTCCGATGCATAGCATTAGCGAACAAATTATATTATGCGTACGTAGCATTAGCGTACAAAGATTTTAGATGAATTTTCCGAAGCGAATCTGAAAATATTTGGATTTGCTTTGTTGTTAAAAATTTCCAAGATTCGTATCGAATCTACGAAACGGCAAATAGATTCGCTCATCTCTAAATAAGACTGATAAACACGTGAGAATAATACATCCATAGAAATGTACCCAGACACTTAACATCTCCATTCAACAATTTCTTCTTGAAGTTTTACCTGCCGTATCTGTTATTCTGCCCCTTGAGCATCTCCCAGTGTGTTGTGATTCAATGTTTTCTTTCTGTTAAAATTCATGATTTTTCTAATCTTTTTTGTCAGGTTACCATGGACACTTCATATATCAAGTACTTGTATCTCCAGAACCAAGGATCAGCTTGGAATACTATACAAACATAATTTTAAAGGGCGCAAGGGCATTGTGGGTTATAAATATTGCAGAATATTGTTATTTACAAGGGCAAGTTTAGTCACATACCGTTAACACTTCATTTAACTCTGTACTTAATTTTCCTTTATTCTAATCTGGTATATATTGCTATTGAGGACAAATGAGCTACGTGCAACTTACAGACCTCTTACGTGTGACTTCTTCGTGTGAAACACCGGCACTGTGTGGTCATGGCCAGATGAATAACGGGAATTCGATGCCTGTGCAGAGTGGGTGCAATCAAGTTACAAATATCTGGTGCAGAGTCAGTGGGTGGAACAACACTTAATGTACTGTGGAACAATAGGTCAACAAAGCAGTATTCACACAAGCAAAGCTCCAGCCACCTACAGGCACACATCTCAGGGAGAATAGTTCTTTAATGTTAGAGGCATCCAAATCAAAGCTATATCAGTAGTGGTTGCTTCTTGGTGCAGAATCAAAGGTTTATGGCTCTATGCCAGCTGAATTATGATGAGTCTTTCCTGATACTGGTAGTTAACACCACAACCTCCCCCTCCCCCGGTTACTATTTCAGTCACTGTGTGGCTGGTTTTGCCAGAGTAAAATATGGCTAGGGTTGGACTAGTCCACCAGAGTACCAGAAGATCCTTTAATGGTCCTGAGCTCTTAAACCATAATGACCCCCCCAAGATCCTAGAGAAAAAGACCCATTTGGTTACCTTAGGAACCAATCACTAGTTAAAAAGATCTATTTATTTGATTCAAAACCTATTAATCTTTATTAATGATGAGATGGGTTGGAACTCCAGTCCAAGATTGAATCTGTCTGAACAAATCTAGCACTCTCAAAGTCCCTTCTACCATTCTTACACCTAGCTAGTGTCTCTAATGGCTAGCGAAGACTGTCATCTGTGTATTCTGGGGATCATCCCTTCCTCCTGCAGCGTGAGTCTTCCAGGGGAAGCAGCTCATAGAGCACCAGACTCCATGCAGTTCATTAAGTATTACAAGTGGGTCAACAGCCAAAGGCATCCCAATCAAAAGGTACCAGAACTGCCAGAAAGTCTAGTAACCAGACTGAAGCCAGAGATTAGTAAAGCACAGAGAGAAAGCAAGATATCCAAGTTTGCCTGCCAGAAGAGAAAGATTGCGGGTTATCTGGATACAAGTTTATTCAAGTAAAACTGTTGAAATTTAGCATGTCTGGACTTGACTTATTCTCCAACAATCTCAACTCTCTGAACAATAGTACAGCCTCTGTGTGTTGGTACCCATTAAAAAAAACCTTTTGTCTTTGGTCTTGCAATTTCAGAATTAGAGACAGAACTCACATGAATATGCTTGTAAATTAGGATTTTTTTAATGGCCACCAACTAAGAGGTGAGAGCTCTAGAAAAATGCCTGAAGAAGAGCATATAACTGACAGACATGTTATATATTTGATGCATTCACTTTGGCGGTAGCTATAATACATTCCTAATTTTCACTCACATTCATGTCTCTAATTCTGGCATTGCATGTAGTGCTACATATCATCTGCCATGACTTTCTCTGGCAAAATGAACTGTCTAGAGGGACGGCCATACTGGACTTAGTATTAACCAATAGACCTGACAGAATAACAGATGTGCAGGTCGGGGGACACCTGGGAAACAGTGACCATAACATAATAACCTTCCAATTGTCATTCAAAAGAGTGTTTCTTCAGGGAGGAACAAAAATACCAAACTTCAAAAAAGCTAAATTTAGCCAACTAAGAGAGGCCATAGGCCTAACTAACTGGGACAAAGTCCTCAAAAATAAAAATACAGCCACAAAATGGGAGATTTTTAAAAGCATCCTAATATCTAATTGTGAGAGGTACATATCTTATGGGAATAAAAGGTTAAGGAACAAGAAAAAACCAATGTGGATAAAAAGAGCTGTAAAGAAAGCAATAAATGACAAACAGAAAGCATTTAAATCACTAAAACAGGAGGAGAGCGAGGAAGCATTGAAAAACTTTAAGGAAAAAAATAGAATATGTAAAAGACAAATAAAAGCAGCCAAACTAGAGACCGAGAGATTAATCGCCAAAGAGAGTAAAACTAACCCTAAAATGTTCTTCAATTATATAAATACTAAAAAGTATAAACCTGAAGGTTTCGGCCCCTTACAGAGTAATGAGGGGGGAGTTGCAGAGAGCAATGAGGAGAAAGCGAAGCTACTAAATAACTTTTTCTCCACTGTATTCACTGAGGAAAATAAACTGTCAGATGAAATGCAGAGTATAAAAGTAAATTCCCCCTTAAAAGTGTCCTCTCTGACCCAGGAAGAGGTAAAGAAACGTCTTAAAAATATTAAAATAGACAAATCACCAGGACCGGATGGCATACACCCCAGTATCCTAAGAGAATTAAGTAATGTCATCGACAGACCCTTATTTCTGATATTTAAGGGCTCTATACTGACGAGGAGTGTTCCACAGGCTTGGCGCATAAATGTGGTGTCAATATTCAAAAAGGGTCCAAAAACAGAGCCCAGAAACTATAGGCCGGTAAGTTTAACTTCTGTTGTGGGTAAACTGTTTGAAGGTTTTCTGAGAGATGCTATCTTGGGGTACCTCAATGAAAATAAGCAAATAACTCCGTATCAGCATGGCTTCATGAGGGATCGGTCATGTCAAACCATTTAACCCCTTCCTGACCGCCGCCGTACATGTACGGCGCGCGGGCGGTGCGGGGACATGACGCCCGCTCGCGGGTGCGGCGGGCGTCATGGCCGGCAAGTCTCTGCTGTTTCTAACAGCAGAGACTTGCCGCATCTTACCTCCGTCTGCGGAGACTTCCAGGGCCTTCTGATGCCGTGATCACACGTGATCACGGCATCAGGATGCGTCTGAACCCGGAAGCCCACGCTTCCGGGTGGTGTACAGACGCCCCGATTGGCCAATCGGGGTGTCTGTACACCATATGAAAACTGTAATCCTCGCTGGTGAGGATTACAGTTTTCAAACTGCAATTCTTATTCTGGCCACTAGATGGCAGGCCAGGATAAGAAATGAGCAATTCATGGTTTTAACTGCATCTAGTAAATCCATGATTGCTCATAAAGAAAAAAAACAAAACACAATAGATCAGATGATATTTGAGCTTTAAAATAATCACAGAAAAATTTAAAAAAAATGTTAAAAAATATATAAAAAATAAAAAAGATATAAAAGTTCAAATCACCCCCCTTTCCGTATAAGTAAAAAATAAATACCTAAATAACAATAAATATAGACATCATGGGTATCACCGTGACCGAAAACGCCCGTACTTTTAAAATATAAAAAAAAAATTTCAATACGGCGAATTGTGTGGCGGAAAAAAGCGTCCAATTGGCGATTCGCAGTTTTTTGTCCCTTTTTTTTCTAAAAAAAATTAAATAAAAAGTGATCAAAAAGTCATACACACCCCAGAATGGTATCAATAAAAACTTCAGACCGCCCCGCAAAAAATGAGCCCCCATACAGCTCTGTACACATAAATACCAAAAAGTTATAGGGGTCAATATATGACAAGGAAAAAAAAAAAAAAAAGGGCAACTTTCTAATTATTTTATCACCATCTAAACGCAGGAAAAACTATACATATTAGGTATTGCCGGATTCGTACTGACCAGTAGAATGAAAGTAATGGATCAGTTTTAATGCACATCGAATGCTGTAAATAAGAAACCCGTAGAACTGTAGCGGAATAGCGTTTTCTTTGCAATTTCACCCGGTTTGGAATTTTTTTCCCGCTTCCCACTACACCGTATGCAATATTAAATGGTGGCGTTGGAAAGTACAACTTGTCCCGCAAACAACAAGCCCTCATACAGCTATGTGAACAGAAAAATAAAAGAGTTATGGCTGTTTGAAGGCAGGGAGCACAAAACGAAAATGCAGAACCGAAAAAAGCTCCGGTCGTGAAAGGGTTAATCAGTTTCTATGAGGAGGTAAGTTCTAGACTTGACCGCGGTGACTCAATGGATGTCGTATATGTGGACCTCTCCAAAGCGTTTGACACGGTACCACATAAAAGGTTAGTACATAAAATGAGAATGCTTGGCCTGGGAGAAAATGTCTGTATGTGGGTAAGTAACTGGCTCAGTGATAGAAAACAGAGGGTGGTTATTAATGGTAGATACTCAGATTGGGTGACTGTCACTAGTGGGGTACCACAGGGGTCTGTATTGGGTCCTATTATCTTCAATATATTTATTAATGATATTGTAGAAGGTTTGCACAGTAAAATATCAATTTTTGCAGATGACACTAAACTGTGTAAAGTAATTAACACAGAGGAGGACAGTGCACTGCAACAGCAGGATCTGGATAGACTGGAGGCTTGGTCAGAAAAGTGGCAGATGAGGTTTAACACTGACAAATGTAAGGTTATGCATATGGGAAAGAATAATGCAAGTCACCAGTACATACTAAATGGTAAAGCACTGGGTAACTCTGACATGGAAAAGGACCTAGGAATTTTAGTGAACAGCAAACTAAGCCTTAGAAGCCAGTGCCAGACAGCTGCTGCCAAGGCCAATAAGATAATGGGTTGCATCAAAAGGGGCATAGATGCCCGTGATGACAACATAGTCCTGCCACTTTATAAATCACTAGTCAGACCACACATAGAGTACTGTGTACAGTTCTGGGCTCCTGTGAACAAGGCAGACATAGCAGAGCTGGAGAGGATTCAGAGGAGGGCAACTAAAGTAATAACTGGAATGGGTGGACTACAGTACCCAGAAAGATTATCAAAATTAGGGTTATTCACTTTAGAAAAAAGACGACTGAGGGGAGATCTAATAACTATGTATAAATATATCAGGGGTCAGTACAGAGATCTCTCCCATCATCTATTCATCCCGAGGACTGTGACTGTGACGAGGGGACATCCTCTGCGTCTGGAGGAAAGAAGGTTTGTACATAAACATAGAAGAGGATTCTTTACGGTAAGAGCAGTGAGACTATGGAACTCTCTGCCTGAGGAGGTGGTGATGGTAAGTTCACTAAAAGAGTTCAAGAAGGGCCTGGATGTATTTCTGGAAGGTATTACAGGTTATAGTTACAAGAGAGGGGTCGTTGATCCAGGGAGTTATTCTGAATGCCTGATTGGAGTCGGGAAGGAATTTTTCCCCCTAAAGTGAGGAAAATTGGCTTCTACCTCACAGGGGTTTTTTTTGCCTTCCTCTGGATCAACTTGTAGGAAAACAGGCTGAACTGGATGGACAGATGTCTTTTTTTGGCCTTACAAACTATGTTACTATGTTACTTGTAAGTCCTGGGAGCCAGATCCATAGTGGTCACCAGATTAAAGTGGTTCCAGTAGGAAAGATGTAATGAGACAACCCCTTTGAGGCATTTTCCAGTATTTCTGGCTCCAAATGGAGTCCACTATGTCTTGTAACAGATATATTGTTGAATCATATACACTATACATATTGTGCATCATACAATGCAAATTATCGTATGACTTACAATATGACTAGTTGATTCATTTGCATTTATTACACATTGATGCATAGTACAAAGAATATTTTTATTCTTCAATACATTATGTAAGAAAATGTAAACCTAGCCAGGGTTATATCCATGTACATTAGCTCTTTAGTTACCAGAAAAGATCTATTTTTAACTTTGCTCGGTGAAATGATTAATACTAAATTAATACTGAGCTAGAACATAATTAAAATAATAAAACACCTAAAATTAACATTTAACAAATTCTGTGTAGAATCAAATGATAAAAAGAAAGGAAGAAAATAGAAACCTCGTCCTTACACTAAATGATCAAAATATCTTCATATGCAAATACTGTAGCTCCTGAGGAGTTGAAGGATATTGTATTCCGAGGATTAGCTGGAATGGATCCAGTGCTTATGTATTGCACGTATACAGTTTTATGTAATAATGTGTATAACATTTAGAATAGCATACAGTAGCGGGATACAAAAATTCGACATAATGAGCTAGCCGGAGTCTCAGTGTTCATAAAAAGGCTAACAGTAATGAAAGGTGTTTTCCTTGTAAATTAAAATGTACTAAATTTTGATTAACACAGATGTAAAATTTTGAAAATAGTGTAATTTAAAAGTTTTAAATGAAATTAGACAAGAAAATCTTATTTGCAAGAAACAGTGCTGCTCTTTTTTATGACTTCTATTGCAACTCAACCCTACGCCCATGAATGATGCTAACCTGCCATACCAGGTACATCCCATGGACAACAGTGGCACCATTTCTGGAACCATTTAGGATCTTTTATTCTCCTTACCCCTCTTACCAAGTGCAAATTCAGTCTGCCAAAAATTTGAGTAATTTGAAATTGTTGCTAAAGGTGAATTCATAATGCATCTGCAGCATACGTTGGAGGTATACATTTCTCTGCATATACCTCCGCTTGATAACCTTGTCATGTACCACAAATCAGTAACATATGTCACCCATAGGATCTCAAGGTAATAAATAAAGTGTATACCATGGGTATATATGTTTTTACAGGATTCCTCTATGTGGAATAGCATAGCTTCACTTTTCCATAGAGCAGATAATAGTTAGGGCCCATTCACACAACCGTGTGAATGGGTCTGCATCTGTTCTGCAATGTTGCAGAATAGATGCGGCCCCATTCATTTCAATGGGCAGCATTAGACTGTGGACAACCGCGGCTCCGTGTCGCAGCTCCTCGAAAAAAGATAGAACATGTCCTATTCTTGTCCACAATTGCAGACAAGAATAGGCATTTTTTATGGGGTGCCGGCCATGTGTGTTCCGCAAATTGCAGAACACACACTGGCCGGCATCTGAATTTTTGTGGATCCCCAAAAACACGGCCGTCCGAATGGCCCCTTATACTGATGAATACCAGCCTGACAGAGGCCAAAAGGAAATTCAGAGCTCTTTGGGTTTCCTTTAGGTAAATGCAACTATAACAAAGCAGATGTAGATCCTCTGTGTTACTTCAGCAGATTTGGCTTAGGGCTACTTCTAACGGAGTTATCTAAGTGGCTCTTCAGGACCTTTAAACCCTGTACAGAGATCTGGATTCCACTGTAGGGGAAGCACTAGGCAGCTACCTCTTGGAGTAGTCTCTGTTCAGTGACTAGTGACCCACTGGGGTCAAGAGATACTGGTTTGCAGCACCAAGTGATTAAGCAATACCATAGTCTGGAACAGGCTGAGATCAGGTCAGGCAGAGTACAATGCAATCTGATAAACAGGCTGAGGCCAGAGCAGGCAGAGTATGCGCACTCTAATAAAACAGTTTGAGGTCAGGACGGGAAGCACAGAGTCAGTACCGAGATCAGACAAGGTTCAGATCAGGCCGTGAAGAGTAAATTTCAGTCAGGCAGAAGTCTGTACACAGAAAATGCAGATGAACAACTGGATCACCTTTGAAGGACACTAGCAAGCTAGACCATAGTCCTCAGGCACCCTACCTCAGGGGAAGGCATCTAAAATACCCTAAGTGACCAACAATAGGCCAAAGAAGGAGAGGGTCATGCTAGCCCTTGAACAGCTGGAGGGAGCACTCACGCACAGCTTATGGCCAGCCAGGGGTATAGCCTGGAAGAAGTAGGTATCAATCTGTAGATTGGAGGCACAACACTACTCTAGCTTCCAAGACCGTCAGGCCAGGCGGGGAGAGGGAGAAACAAGTAGGACCAGAATGACTGAAACCTGGGACAATGGTATGGGTGAGCAAGGTGGTGAGAGAGGAGTGGTGGTGGGGATGGACTGTTGCCAAAACAATGAATATGGTTTACCGCTTCAGGACCTTGAGGTTTTCATTTTTTATTTTAATTTTTACTCCTGGTATTTTTATTTTTCCCTTCACATAGCCATATGAGGGCTAGTTTTTTGCAGGACAAGTTGTACTTTTTAATGGTACCATGTAGTAGGAAACTAGAGAAAATTCCAAATGGGGTGGAAAAAAAATGCTATTCCTACACAGTTTTATGAGTTTCGTCTTTATGACATTCCCCTTTACAACATGCAGTAAAACTGACCTCTTACCGTCATTCTGCAGGTCAGTATGATTACAGTAATTCCATATTTTATTAATTTTTCTTCTTTTACTCTATAAGATGCTAACATGCTGCCTGCTGATTGCACTGCTTTTCATGGTGACAGGTTCTCTATAAGCCTGTTTATCTGTGGATCCATAATTTGGGAGCCGCACACAACTAAAGGGCCATACTGTACCCCTATGTGCCTCTAATTTTATATGGAGGCTCTTTTCCAGTCAGGAGGGGAATTATCTTAAATGTAAAAGCAAGCTAATGAAAATGGTGAAACTCATCGATCTATAAATGTCAAGCTCATTTCAATTAACACCTGAAGTAAATGTTGGTTATGTAATTTGCAAATTGCCTAAGTTTCTGAGGTACAAAATACTTAAAAGTAATAATAGTTCTCTGCAGTTTTATTACCTGACCTTTCTGGATAAGTAAATGTAGGTTTTAAATTTACATATTATTGAGATACTTAACACTGCCTAAACTTCCAGCAGCATAAAATTGATCATTCAGAATGATTGATTGTGATTTTAACTGATCCAGAAAATATAAGACTGTAAAGTTAGGCTCAAATCCACAATGGAGGTTTCATTAGGAGCCTCCACCGCAGATCCAGGCAAAAATGCACAGCAAAATACCACTGTATGAACCTATATTCTGTTTGGCATAATGGCGGAAACCGTGATAGAAACCAGATGGACCTCATTATAGTCAATGGAGTCTGTTGGGCACTTTTGGTGCCAGGCATATGCCGTCGCTTATAGATTTTAGTTTTTCTGTTCTTTCATCGGAACAGAAAAATGGAAAATGTGCTGCAAGATTTATCTCCACCTGTCTGGCTGTACACATTCAGGTTTTAAGCACTTTTGAAGTTAAAGCACAACTGTATTCATGAAGGGGGCAAAATAGAATCTGCTTGTGATGCTGAGTTTCCATGTTCAGACTTTTAGTTGCAATTTTCTAAGCCAAATCTATGGTAGAAGTGGATCATAAACTGAAGCAAAGGTTGTCTTCTCCTTTTTGAATCCACTCCTTTTTTAGGTATCAAAAACTGCATCAACAAACCTGAGCATGTAAGCTCAGCCTCAAGGTGAGGCTATGTTGACTTTGCCATCATTGATTTCTATTGTTCTTCTCCATCCTAGGAGGCAGAACATCGAAAATGACGGAAGTGCTGATCTGGCACAAAACTGAAACCAACTGTGCCCAACAGATGCCACTGACTAAAATGGAGTCTGTCAGATTTACATCAAGAGCTTGGCATTTTACCATACAAATTTGTGTAGCATGTTGCACTATTTTGTCCAGCTCTTTTTTGGAATCTGCAAAGGAGGCTCTGCAATGAAGCATAAGCATGCTGCCACGCTTTCAGGTTTTGAATCAGTTTTTAAGTCAAAACCGGGAGTGGTTTGAAAAAGTGGAGAAGTTGTATTAGCCCTTAATACTTTCTCACCTAATTTCGGCTTTAAGAACTACATCAAAAATCCTGAACGTGTGGCATCAGCCTAACCATCCAGTTTTTCTGTTGTGTTCCCATAGATTTCTAAATTCTAAGAATTTGTTTGCATGGTCAACCATGTTTTTGAGTATGAAGTATTATTTTTTTACTGTTACTTTTAATAATCAATAATTAATAATAATTAATGAATAATTACTAGTATTTTATTAATTGAGAAGACAAAACAGCTTTGCCTCATAAAGCCTTTTACTTATGTAGTCATTTCACCCATGGTTGCCATTTTCTTTAAAATTGTTGTTCTTCTTGTAGGCTCTGTTAACAGCCCTTTGTTAGCCAAATGGCTTCAATAATCTGATGGAGACCAGAAGAGTATACCTTTGGTCTCCATCGGACTAGTGCAGACTATGCATATTTCTCAGAACACAATTAATTGTCTTTGATAATTGATTTATCTAACATTTATTTCTGCTATGAAAAATCCACATCACAACTTCTTCGTACATCACTACTAATAACGTGTTAGTGAAATGTCCTTTAAGCACATGTGACCACTGAGGCCATGCCACTTCCTAGTCATATATGGCCCAGAAGTCCAGGGACCGCAGTCGAGTGTTTTTGTGTTTTTTTAATGGGCACAGTTTATCACTATTGGGGTTGTTGGCTCCTACGCTGGACAACCCTTTATTGTAAGTTGTCTGTTCGGGTCAATTGTGCCCAGGAGTACATAACAAAAATTGGTATAATCCTATTTTCATACATCTCATGAAACTGTATACTGCATGATAGTACAACCCAATCTTATTTATGGGTGCATTTATATTCATTTTAATCTCTGTTCTCAATCTGCCAACTGCATGGAGGATGACGGGGTGAGTTCACATCATCATAATCGACTTCAAAGCAATGAGCTCAGAATTTACAGCATCAAAACTTTTTCTATCATATATTGCGCGGCTGTGAGACACTTACAGTTTGTTGTGACATTATTCTTCATAAACATCATTAATCTTATTCTGTACAATAACGGCTCTGAACATTGGAAAGTAGTCAAAGTGTCAGCTTGGTTATGAATACTAACAAGAAGCCATTTTGCAGTCTGTCACCCCATGCTGTGCTCTTTCCTGTTTAATTTTTCCGTGGTATGCTGATTAGCGCTTCACTGAGCAGCTCACTGAAGTAGCAATACCTATAAGGCTAACTTCACATATGCACCGCGGGTCTGTTATTGTATTCTGACATAGGAAGAGAATACAGGAATCTAGGCATATGCTGGACACCGCCAGCTCCCAACAGATCCCATTGACTATGATTGGGTCCATCATGTTTCTTGTACGGATACCATTCTGCGAGACAAAATACAGCTGCATGCAGCATTATGTTGTCCTTTTATGCCAAAGTTTGCTGGAACCTCTGTCATAGATGTGAACCTAGCTTAACCCCTTGACAACATCTACCATGCATGTAAGGCGGATGTTGTCTCTTTAAAGATGTTGCCTGCTCCAGAGTGGAAAAAGCTCCATAGTCGCCGGGTGTCTGCTGTTTCACAATTCAGAGATACCCCAGATCACAGACATTTCGCCACTCATATGTGACCGCGGCATCTAAGCAATGAAAACCCATGAGCGCTGCACTCCCAGGGCTGAAATGGATCCCCTAGTGGTGATCAGGGTAGCTGATCCTTTGAAGGATCTGAGGCTGCCACAGGTATGTTCCTATGGAGACACTGCCTGGGGCAGGGCTGCATAGGAACATAGTGAATCTGTCCTAGACTTATAGACCTAAAGACTCAAAGACAAATTTTTGAAAAATTTGATTCGTAAGCTTTGCCAAATTTTGACAAGAAATCAGATTCGTTATGAATTAGGCCTCATGCAGAAGACTGTGCCAACTGTGCCCATATTGCGGTCCAACATATACAGGCGCCGTTCCTGTGCGCACTGCATCATGGATGCGGACTCATTCACTTGAATGGACCCACAATCCCGATGATATGATACTGTGCAGAATGGAGTGCTTCCATGGGTTTTCTGTCTGTGCCTCTGGACAGTGCGGAGCCTCCGATGTGGATTGCGGACCCCAAAGGCGGACTGGGAACATAAAGTGGCCTTGGAAAAAAAAATTAAAGTGACCCCGTGTTGTAGGCAGGTCAAAATTGACACAAGGGGGGCCAGCAACTTTGTAATGCAGAACAAAATACTGTCCTAGCAGAACCAAATACTACAGTAGAGCACAAAATACCACCTCAGCAGAACCAGATAGGCTGAGAGAATCAGATCTTTATGTACCTAGCTGGCGGCCAAGAGAGAATACCGAAAACTGCTGCACAAGGGCTTGGGTGGCCTTCTGGGCATCGGTTCACCGGGAAATTTTTCTGTAGGGTCTATGGCCAATCAGCCCATGGCGGTCCCCGTTCAAGTGAATGGGTCCACATCCGCAGATGGTGGGCACACAGTCAATGGGACTGTTTATAATGGTTGCTTAGACAGAAGTGCTGTTAAAAACTGTAATACACTAGTGCAATATGGCCTTTTGGATTAAAAAAAAAACAACAATTCACTCACCTCACCCACATGCTTGCACAGAGGCAGTCCGCTTATCTCTTGAATGGAAAAGACTTGACGAAGGTCCTGCATTAAGCATGATGACATCACCGTGCACTCCCAGAGCATGATCATGTGGTGATGTCTTTTCCATGCAAGAGGGGAGTGGACTGCCTCTGTGCAAGCAAGTGGATGAGGTGAGTATGTTTTTTTCCTGTCTTCTTATAATAACCTCTTGTGTGATCTAAAATGCCTTTAATATTGAAAATGCATGGATACCTCATTGGCTATAGAAAGAATACTGAAAACTGCTGCACAAGTTCAATAGGCACCAATACACATTCATTATCCAATTAAATCAAATGACGATTTAATGCGGACATGTTAATTTGTGGGTCATTTGTCTTTTAAACAGGTTGTAATTATAAATCTTGTGTTTGGTGATTCTAAAGGATTTATTACATTGTGACTGGTACAATATTATTTCAATCATCTGACCAATTGATTTTTGTCTGTAGCTGTCTTGAACCTTGGGAAATAGAAAAGAAATTATAACCCTAGATGCTTAAAGACTCCTCAAAAATAGTGTACATTTTTCAAACCAGCACCCGGATCTGAATACTTTTATAATTGCATGTGATTACAAATTTAGCATAGCCACTGAGTTATTCACTCAAATGTATCTGTATAGCACCACCTGCTGTTTGCTCTTTTTCTAAGTTCTCTGTCCTGCTCACTAAGATGGAAGCACATGCTCAGTTCCATCCTTCAACTGCCACTAGCTGAGGTAGAAAGGACACGCCACTTGAGAAAGTGCTAGCTGTCAGCTTGAAATAAATCTTTAAGAGCAAATGGAGCAATGAATGTGGAGATCTCTGGATCCATGTGAGGTGAAGGACCGGTTCTAAGTTTGTTAGAAAGAGATTGGTGTGTACTATATGATGTCTGATTCTTATTCTTTTTTTACATTAGTCATGGGATAACCTCTTTAAACAAACCATATGAAGAATTCTGTATAGTAAATATCCAAATAGGGATAATGTAATGGATTATTCAACCACATACTGAGAACACGACAGTTCTTTGCTCCCCTACCTATTCCTTCTAGGATAGCAGGAATACTTCAGAAGGGCTCAGTCATTACTATGTTATGCCTAGTAGCGCAGATCATGATATTTTCTTTTTGGTGCTTTTTGAATCTTTGAGTCATTAGGCCCTGCACTAGGCTTGTCCAATGTGACACATTCGGCATTCTGGAGATGGGGACCCAAGATGGAAAAGTTGGCCATGCATGTACATATACATTTCTCTGTCTCTAGCTTATGGGAGTTGTGAACCTATTACCTCTTTAATAACTAGTCACATGCATGTGTGGTTGCCTCATGTCCTCTTGTCTGTAGTAGGGAACAGGGAACATCAATTGTCCATACAGGTGGAAGTCCCTGTAAATGTCTCTGATGAAAATAACCCTTTAAGGAAAAGTGGTTCAATCTGACAGAAGAGATTGCATACCCTGGAGTTATACAATCCTTGCTTGACCAAGGACTTGTTTGCCAAGATCCCTATATACAATGGTTATGGACGTTAGGGTAGAAGATCATTTTTGTAAAATTTGGGGATCATTTGTTATAAAATGTGGGGGGAAAGCATGAACATCTGATTTTTTGTTTTTGAGGCATGTCTTCCATAAAGAATTCAGCACCAGCTGTTCTCCTGTATGCTGCTTGTCAAAGTCTATTTTTCTCCCCACAATAAAGCAGGAAATTCAGAGAGACATTTCGACTGATTGCTTGTCTCCTTTCTGTGCTCATATTCAATTGTAAAAGTGATTCATTAAGAAAATAAATGAAATATTTAATAATATACCGTTGTCAGATTTAAATAGTTCTGTAACCAATATCTGAAAATAGAATGAATGAAAAGAAAGAAGACAAAAAAAACATTCTTCAAATAGTAAAAACGTACATAAATGTTTTGTCCATTCCTCTTTCGTAAAGGTGCCATACATTTTAGATACAGTAAGTGCCGATCAGAGGTGCTGATTTTGATGGGAGCAGCCAATTATCTAATGTGTATAGGGCTGTCCTCCAATGGCAGAATCTGGAAGGATTGAGCTTGTTGGATTTCAGAGGTGTCTCGCAGTGGTTTATCTTCTTCTCTTCTTTGAAAAAAAAACATGCAGACATGGACATATATGGATCCAGAGGAACATAATTTGGCCAATAGGTATTGTACTGTATCCATGCATCAGTTTGTGCTCTTAATGCTGATATTCCCACTGTAGGATAAGATAGAGACTCACACACTTCAGACATTTTGGAGTCTACAGAAAGATGTCTTTAGTTACCCATCTCAAACTTCTCTCATTGTCATCCATTTTCCATTTGTGATTTTTCTTGGCTTATTTGTGTACCCTACAAGAGAGATCACAGGGACTGGAAAAGTGGCTTCCAGGAAAGGACTTGACTTGACCCAAAGCAGAAGTGTAGGACAATGTTGTTAGCGCAGGATGGTGTAGGAATATATGTGTGGGAGAGACACTCCAGAGTAGGTATGCTGGAGAGTACTTACCAGAGTAGCCAAAGGGTAATAACGTCAGATAGACATTAAGATAGCCTTATTATACAGCCTCTATGTAGGAGCACAGCGCCAACAATGAACTATCCTTGCAACTGGCCAGATCCTGGAGTTCCCAAGCACAAATAGTACCAATGTCAGTAGAGCCACTCTGGCATTGCAAAGTATGTCTAAGTCTGTCACTAGTGATGTGCAAATTCCTTGAAATTCATTTTGGGTCAGATTCAAATGAATTGGTATGCAAATTTAATTTGGGTACTAATAAATTTGACATGAATCAAAAGTGCTCCGATGGTCCTGAAAAGTCATGTATGATACTCTGAGGTCTCCTGAGACTGTATAGACTGTATCCAACCTCTTTCAAGCTCTTTAACATCGAGATGGCATTAGTAATGTCAGAATGACCGGATGGTAGACAGTGGTAAAAAACAGCCTGGTTAATGACACACTGCACTGTTAGATTTTCTTTTTTTTAATCAAAACCAGGTCCACATATTATCCTTTTTTTGGTGGCAGATGCCTTTTTCTTTGTTTCCTGATGTAAAAAGGTAACCACTGTTTTGAGTAATTGTATGAATCAAAGTGTAAACTGAATTTTTGGGAAATTCAAGACACATTTGATGAATTTAGAACCAATTCCCTTATCTCTGTCACCAGTGCAAATTAACCCTGAGGAAGCAACATCCATATAATAGCCCATACATTGTCTACGCCATGCATTGTCAGTGCAAACTTTCCCTCATAAGATTTCCATTTGTTTCAATGTAGTTGACAACCTGGTTTAAAAAACAAATTAAAAAAAAATAAAAATTGATCAAAATTACTGTTTCTGTGAACAGTTAAGCAAGTTGGAGATGAAATTATCTCCAAAAGGCATACAGTTAAAGATGACCCATTCCCTTTGTATTAAAAAACAAAACAAAACTTTTTTTTTTTATTTTCATCTTCTTACATTTTTAAAATAACAAAAAAGGAAAAGAGCCTGAATCAAAAGTTTGAGCACTGTGTATGGTTAATACCTAGTTGCACCCCCTTTGGCAAGTATCACAGCTTGTAAATGCTTTTTGTAGCCAAAGAGTCTTTCAATACTTGTTTGAGGAATTTTCATCAGTTCATCCTTGCAAAAATCTCCCAGTTCTGTGAGATTCCTGGGCCGTCTTGCATGCATTGCTCTTTTGAGGTATATCCACATATTTTCAATAATGTTAAGGACTCTGAGGGCCATGGTAAAACATTCAGCTTGCACCTTTTGAGGTAGTTTTAGGTTGTCATTTACTCAGTTTGAAATGTAATTAAGAAATCACAGTTATTAAGAACAGTGGAGGTCAAGAGAAGGTCTGGAAGACAAAGAAACATCTGCTCATAGGATTGCCAGAAAGGCAAATGAGAACCCCTCTTGACTGCAAAAGACCTTCAGGAAGATTTAGCAAAATCTGGAGTTGTGGTACATTATTCTACTGTTCAGCAAAACCTGCACAAATATGACTTCATGGAAGAGTCATCAAAAGAATACGTCTGCATCCTCACCACAAAATTCAGCATCAGAAGTTTGAAAAAGAACATCTAAACAAGTCTGATGCATTTTGGAAACAAGTCCTCTGGACAGATGAGGTTAAAATAGAACTATTTGGCCACAATGAGCAAAGGTAAGTTTAGAGTAAAAAGTGCACAGAATTTCAAAAAAAGAACACCTCTCCAACCATTAAACATGGGGGTGGATCAATCATGCTTTGTGGTTGTGTTGCAGCCAATGGCAAGGGAAGTAGAGGGAAGAATGGATTCAATGAAATTCTAGCAAATTCTGGAATCAAACATAACAACAGCTGTAACCAAGCTGAAAGTCAAAAGCTCAAAGTTGAAAAGAGGATGGCTTCTACATATGGATAATGATCCTAAACACACCTCAAAATCCACAATAAACTACCTCAAAAGGAATAAGCTAAAGGTTTCACCATGTCCCTCACAGTCCCCTGATCTGAACATCATTGAAAATCTGTGGATAGACCTCAAATGAGCAGTGAATGCAAAACTGCCCAGGAATCTCACAGAACTGGAAGACTTTCGAAAGGAAGAATGGATAAAAATCCCTCAAACAAGAATTGAAAGACTCTTGGCTGGCCACAAAAAGCATTTACAAGCTGTGATACTTGCCAAAGGGTGTGCTATTAGATACTAACCACTAAAAGTGCCAAACCTTTACTTCAGGCCCCTTTCCTTTTTTGATATTTTGAAAATATAAAAGATACAAATAAAAAAACATGTTTTTGTTTAAAATACAAAGAGAATGTGTCATCTTTAACTTTTGGAAATAATTTAATCTTCAACTTGCTTAACTATTCACAGTATCTTTAATTTTGACCAGGTGTGCCTAAACGTATGAATGCCACTGCATATAATTTATTTGTGCACCTTGTGGCACTTCTGTATACTGTAAGAGACTTTTGAAAGGAGGATAAGAAGCATATCCTTTACGTTTCCTTTGAAATTACTTGACAGAAGATAAAGGTCCCTTTATACTTCCGAGCACTGGCCAGATCACCGCTAACAAGCCTTAGTAGGAATACTCATTAGAGATTATCTGATTGTGTAAAGGTGCTGCAGATTATCTAATGAATGAGTGAGATGCTTGTTCATTGTTTAACATGATTGTTGGTGCAGTCACCTAAATCATTGTGGGCAGCAGATCAGGGCATCTTAACAGCATCGAACAATGGCATTATCGATCACTCCTGTATATACTGTGGAGGAGATCGCTGCATGTAAACATTGTCTCCTACACTGACAAGCAGACTATTGCCGGGAAGGAACACTTCCTTCCCGACATTTGTCTACTATATCTATTAGTGTAAAGAGGCCTTAAAACTTGGACCAATTGTTCAAGATGAACTCAAAGTTAATGAACAAAACGTCTACACACCATCTATTTATGGTCCAGAAGAGGTTAATTTGTATGTGATTATTTATAATTATTATAATTTTTAATTTATGTATTTGCAGTCACAGAGCTTAAGCAGCATTTTTCTAAGGTCAACAGAGTTACTAGTACATTACTTGGCAGGCCGGCACAATAGTCAATTAATGAACACAATATAATACTATAGTCAATTAATGAACACAATATAATACTACATTTCATTTATTTGATTGTAACACAGTAGACATTATAAGGCAGATGGAAACTAACACTGAATAACAGGGGCCGATTGGCCATAGAACTTACAGGGAAATTTCCCAGTGGGGCGATGCTTAGGGGGCTGCCTGGGACCTCCTCACAGCCGGTCAGTGGAAGTTTTTGGGGATGTATTTTGTGATGGACTGTGGTATTTGGTTGTGTTGTGGTGGTACAATATGGTATTCCTGGCCTGGCCTTCCATCAATTTGGACCTAACTACAAAACGGGACCACTTTTTGTATTTTTTCCAGGGCCACTTTAAGTTCCCAGTCAGCCCCTGCTGAATATCATCATTAAAATTGCTTAGGCTTCTTTTACACTTGCAGGGCCTGGCAGGATGTTCCGGCGGAAACAACTGAGTGACAACTGAGTTGGTTACCCTATCACTTCAATGAGAGCAATGCTGCAGTAACCAGCTCCATCCATTACACAGTGGAGGTAGCAGTATGGTCCCAGCTCCGATTTCCAGTTCCGGAGCTACTGCAAAACTGTTCAGTGGGGAAGCAGAGCTTTGGATGAGATATAGATCAGAGCTTGATGGCCTCCACCGAGGATAGCCCATCAATAGTACAATCTTGAAATACCCCTTTAAGTAAAGGATACATTTTTATATTTCTTTTTTTTATGCAAATAAGAATGCTCCTTTAAATGAGGCCAAACTAATCTGCATATAAAGGGGCGTTATAGTGTTTTGAGGGCATCCCCAGTTATTTTGTAATAAAATCAGCAGAAAGAAGCAGCTTATTTATTTGTCTCGCCAAAAAATCTGGTTTTCTATTGTTAGCTCAATTTTAATATACACTGTACATCTTTGAATAAAACTTTGCACTCCTTGAGGAGCTGCGTGTAGTGACATTTTATTGAATCCTCGACTATCCTATGACTATAAACAGCCTTCCACTTACATGAGATGTATTTTACAGGGGTTATGCTAATTATTGCAGTATTTACTTTGCATCTGTATAGCATTATCACAGCCACACAAATCAACTCTTGACAGAGGAAGTGAGAAATTGCACCACAAGGATACTGTTTAATTAGCTTGTAGGTCTGATGCAGATACATATTAGCTCATTAATTTCTAATTGGAATATCTGCTCTTTGACCCGTGTGTTGACAGAAAAGGCACTTTCCTCTTACATGTTGAATTACAGGTATCTCCAGCACTGGATAGTCTAGACATTCTCATTCTGCACCATGTGTTCCCAGTACTGAACAATAATGGACAGAAATGGATTACCAATCAGAATGACCACATTTAGTGACTGCGAATATGCCTTTTTATTACAAACTGGGCTTAGGCCTTAGGCTAGTTTGCCACCTTTTTATGGTAGTCAAATCTAAGCACTGCACAGACCTCCAATGCAGCAGAAAACAGGAGGTTGACTTTCACATGACAGCTGAGCTCCTGCTTTAATGGCCTGCATCAGTAGAAGCTCCGATCCAGGCTGTTTAACCTCTTGGATGATATGGTCAATAGCGACTGTAGCATCTAAGTGGTTTAGAGGAAGGGGCTCACTCTCTCAGGCACTGGCATCTTCACAAGTTTGTGGGGTGCTAATGTCTTAATATGGGACCTGGGTGCTTAACCACTTCCCGTCCACCCATAGGATATAAACGTCCGGGAAGTGGTTATCTATCTCTGAATGGACGTTTCTGAACGTCCATTCAGAGATAGCAGCTGCAAGCTAATCATGCAGCTGCACAGTGGGGTACCTACTGTCAGTGACAGCAGAGTACCCCAAAGAGAAGGCAGGGACCGTTCCCAGTTCCTCACAGAGCGCTGTGTATACAGATCAGGAAGCGCTATTGTCTCTCATAGACCCAATCAGCCCTGCACTGAGGCTGTACAGCAAAGTATTATGCTGTACAGCCTCTCTGGGGATGCATTTCCACTGTAACTGGGGCTACTATGTCAAGTGTAATCAAGTGTAAAAAAAAATAATAAATAATTAAGTTAAATGTCCCCCTGAGGTCTTGTATGATCTTATAGGGGACTCAAAGTGTAAAATAAAAAATTATTATTTTTTTTTTAAATAGAGTACTATAAAAAAAATCACATATAAAAAATATTTCCCCCCAAATATGTCATTAAAAAATGTTAAAAATAAAAATAAAATGTCACCAGACGTCATGGCCTAGATTGCACGACATGAGGGGCGTGGTCCGGTATCACATCTCACTCATTGCAGTTGTGCCACAGCCCCAGAGCGAGTTGCTGGAGCCCGGACAGGTAAGTTAGTGACTGTGTGCTCCATTTTTGTTCTTAACTTAAGAAAATAAAAACATCACCATGTATTAAATATGTTTCTATTACAAACATCTAAATTGCCTTCAACAGTCATATGCTGCTGGTATCCATTGTGTCCAGCATTTGGCAGAGGGTTTGGCTTCCATTATACGGTACCTGGAAGCTACATGTGAACAAAGTCTTTTCTGAAGGTTCTCACATTTTATATACTGCCTTAACCACTGTCGGATAATTCTGAATATTTAATAACCTGGAGCTAAAGGAATTTCTCAGTACTTTTCAATTTATTTTTGCATTTCACAAGTTTTGATTTGGGAATCAAGCAGTACTGGCGGCAACCCAGACCACCTTCTATTGTTTTCAAATGGAGGTCACATGAAATCCCATTGGTTAACAAAAGGTCCAACAATGTCACATTTTCATAACAAAAACAATAAAGCATGAAGGCTTCATGAATATTCATTGTTTCAAATGCAGTTAACAACCATATGGCATGATGTTATGAAATAAATAATGTATCTCAAACACATAGTGACCCTGATTTTATCAATATATTTTTCATAAATAAGTAGGTGCCCAAAGGCAAATGATGCTTCTTTGAAATGGTCAGATTAATTTTATTTGTAGCAGACAAAAGATTTATATATTAAAATGATTTAAAACTCAACTGATTAGAGAGGTCCTCCAGAACAGAAATTGATAGGTTAGGTCATCAATGAGCAAAGTATTTAAAAATTTGATTTGGTTGCTTCACCGAATTTTACAGTTCTTTGTTAGTAGCAGGTGCAATGACAGGGCCCCATGATTGTGCCCCTCAGATGCCGCATTTGTACATGATCGCGGTATCTGATATTAAGAACAGAGTGTAAAATGTAAAAAAAAAAAAAAATACTTACCTTATCCATTTGCTCGGGATGGGCCGACCACCACCATCTTGCTTGAAGGTCTGGCACAAAATCTTATGCAGCCCAAGATGATGTCATTATGCCGATGGTACACAGGTTTTTGGCCGAGATATTTAAGCAAGATTGCAGCGGCCAGCCCGTTGCGAGTAAATGGATCAGGTAAGTATTATTTTTTGTTGTTGTTTTTTACACCATTTCTGGTAAAATCGATTTGCTACAGCAAAGCAAGAGGAAATTTGGCTTTGCGGCAAATCAAATTTATCCTGAAATTCAGATTGAAATCCACGATTTGCTCATCACTAGACATCAATATCAGATTCATAGGGTTCTGACTTCTAAACAACATACAATAGAATGTGATTTGTTATGAAGTAATACGTAAGTAATCGGAGTTCGGCGAAGCAGCTGAATCAAATTTTTAAAAACTTTGCTTTTCACTAATTCTAAACACTAAAAGTATCATACTTGCTTATTTTGCTCTTCATTATACATATATTTCACTTTTGCTTTTTACAGAGCAAATTCCAGTAAAGTAGACTTCAATGAAAGTCAATACTGTAAGATTTGTTTTCTTGGCTGGTCTAGTATGGAATACATTTGTGAGATAAACCTACATAGCAATTTGCAAGATATTGGAGTCTGTATAATTACTAATTGACTTTAGAGCCTCAGGTAATAGGAAGACAGAGTGCTTTTAAAGTAGATTATTTGTCTATAGCCAAATTTGCTGAAAAGTTAAAATCTAAAGCATAGCAAATGATAATACACCGGATGTTTTGAAAATGGCATCCCCTAAAATAGGTCATGTGAGGTCATATTAAAGCTAGATGGAACATCACAATATTTAAAGAGGACCCGTCAGGACCCATAAAATGCAGTGCAATTTGATGGGTGCATGTTGTAGAGCAAGAGAAGTTATATTTTTGTGGGAAAAGATTCATTAAAACTACTACCCCATGAACTGTGAAATTAGAAAGAGCAGACATTTACTGTAAATGTATAAAATAAAAGTGTTCCTCAACCTTTTCCCACAAAAAACATATATCTATCTGCTCAGCTCCTCCTGCTCTATAACATACCGCCTGCAGATTTCACTGCATACTTCATACATATGAGGAGAAAGCTGCACTAGAACAATATACACTTATTCGTAACTTTTCATTGTGTACTCTTTACCACAAAAACAATCTGCAGTGCTTAACACGTTGCCGACCTAGGACGAGAATGCTCGTCCTAATATGGCGTTACTTAACGCCCTAGGACGAGCATTCTCGTCCTAGGGTTAACGTGCCGCTGGCTGCCCGCTGCCGCAATCTACAGCAGGGGCCCGGCTGATACTAACAGCCGGGCCACTGCTGTATCCGCCAGCACCGGTGATTACACCGATGCTGGCGGATTAACCCCTTGACCTCAAGGTAATACAAGGTAATTGCGGCAGATTTTAAAGCCATCGGGTCCCCGTGAGGCGGTGGGGGGGGCCCGATGGCTGAGATGGAAGCCCCGATGCCTTGCCCAGAGGCATCGGGACTCCCATCTACGGAAGCCCAGTCTCCTAGGCAACGGTCAGCGTCTCTCCCCTCAAGTGAACACTGTAAAAAATAAAAAATAAAAACTGTCTAAAAAAAGCCATTTTTTGTCACATTTCATCACAAAAATTGTAATACCAAGCGATCAAAAAAGCGTATGCCCCCAAAATTAGTGCCAATCTAATCGTCATCTCATTCCGCAAAAAATGAGCCCCTACCTGAGACAATTGCCCAAAAAAAAAAAACTACAGCTCTATGACTATGGAGACACTAAAATGTGATTTTTTTTTTTTGTGCTTCAAAAATATTGTGTAAAACTTAAATAAATAAAAAAAAGTATACATATTAGATATTGCCGCGTCCGTAACGACCTGCTCTATAAAAATATCACACGATCTAACCTGTCAGATGAATGTTGTAAATAACAAAAAATAAAAACAATGCCAAAACTGCTAGTTTTTGTTACCTTGCCTCACAAAAAGTGTAATATAGAGCTACCAAAAATCATATGTACCCTAAAATAGCACTAACAAAACTGCCAACTTATCTCATAGTTTCCAAAATGGGGTCAGTTTATGTGACATGGCAACTTAAACTTTTTCCAGTGAAATCTGTCCTGGCGTTCCTTTCCTTCTGCACCCTGCCGTGTGCCTGTACAGCAGTTTACGATGACAAATGGGGCATTTCTGTAAACTACAGAATCAGGGTAATAATTACTGAGTTTTGTTTGGCAGTTAACCCTTGCTTTATTCTCAGAATAAAATGATTCATATGGAAAATCTGTCAAAAAAGTGAAATTCGGAAATTTTGGCTACATTTTCCTTTAATTCTTGTGGAACACCTAAAGGGTTAAAAACGTTTGTAAAATCAGTTTTGAATACCTTGAGTGGTGTAGTTTCTAAAATGGGGTCATTTTTGGGTGGTTTCTATGATGGAAGCCTCACAAAGTGACTTCAAACCTGAACTGGTCCTTAAAAAGTGGGTTTTGCAAATTTTGTGAAAAATTTCAAGATTTGCTTCTAAATTTCTAAGCCTTCTAACGTCCCCAAAAAATAAAATGTAATTTTCAAAGTGATCCAAACCTGAAGTAGACACATGGGGAATGTAAAGTCATAACTATTTTTGGAGGCATTACTATGTATTTTAAAAGTAAAGAAATTGACATTTGGAAATTTGGAAATTTTTCAAAATTTTTGGTAAATTTGGTATTTTTTTTATAAATAAGAATGAAATATTTTTACTCAAATTTACCACTGTCATGAAGTACAATATGTGACGAGAAAACAATCTCAGAATGGCCTGGATAAGTAAAAGCGTTCTAAAGTTATCACCACATAAACTGAGACATGTCAGATTTGCTAAAAATGGCCTGGTCCTTAAGGTGAAAAATGGCTGGGTCCTTAAGGGGTTAAGAGTGCCGCAATGACAGCGCCATGCATTGTTCAGAATGCTCAAGCCATAAAGTAATGAAAGCTCCAAATTATATAATTAATTTACCATATGATTTATATAGTTTAACACAGTGCCCCTTTATTAGTATTACACTGCCAACACCACTAGGTAGGGACTGAGGAGAGCAGTATAAAAAACTTTTTTGTGGAGCATTTATCATCAGAAGTAGTGAGAATATTAACTTTTATTCTATCAGAATCTGTTCCTTAAGTCGCTAGGAGGAGGAGCTTTACTGTGAAGTGCTCTCTGCATTAAGCTGCTTCACAACCCCTCCCATATTCACTGAGTCACAACTTCAAATGTCTTCTGGTTGGCTGCCACATCTGTCACTGAGAGCAGAGGGGAGGGGCTGTAAATGAGCTCAATGCAGAAAGAGCTTCACAGTGAAACTCCTCCTCCATTGCACCCATGTAAACACTTGTGGCATATCTCTAGAATAGGTGTGCTTTCAATTCCGAAAATATCTGAGCAAATACACTCGTCTATTTTGTGAAGTCCTGTAGTAATGAATGGAGAACAAACTGGGCCACCACTCTGTTTGTCGCTATGGGACTGCCGGAAATATCTGAGCCAGCAGTTGGCTATTTTCAAAATTCCCATACCAGTGAATAGGGGGAGGCTGCATATGTGTGGCTGCACTCATTTTACTTCGAAAGCCCTGTGCTCAAGAGGTAGGCCCCCCACACCTATCTGATATATGTAATATATTTTAGTAATCTGCTACAAATGTTTAGATGGGAGTACCATATAAGAATTTGGCAAAATAAAACTTTGCATTCTCATTACTACCAATGATGAAAAGCTCCACAAAAGGTAGGTTTATCCAGTTCTCCCGAGCCCCTATCTAGTGCTGTCAGCAGTTTTGCAGTGTTAAAATCACTGACAGACTTTAATACTGCCTAACATAGCACTTCTATAAAGAAGTCTGCCATATTACCACTTCAATAGTGACAGCCACAGTGCCGCTATAATAGAGCCTAACATACTGCCTATTGCACACTCCCTGCTATATTCCACACTGTAATCCACATTTTACACTTCATGTTATGTCTTTCCTAATTGCTCTTTAGGGAAAGAGGTTCAGCCCCAAAGGCCAAATTCTTGAACTTTGGAGAGCTTTCGGCCAATTACAGTAAACCCATGCGGTAATTGGTTGAAAGTGCCTTCAAATTTTTTTGAACGTTTTGGATGTCCAGTCTTCCAATTCACCCCAGCCAATTTCCTGTACAATAGTTGTAAGCGTAGCTATCCAGGTGAATAATAGGGTGCTGCTGTGTGACCCTATTACCAGAGTATACCGTCAAACTGGGGTACAACATGATATTTATACACTGCTCCATATGGTTGAAGTTATAAAAGCACAAATACAGTGGTAAATTTATCATGAGGGGAATATTTGCAGTCAGTTCTGCTTGAGTCTGTGTTGGAGTACTTTATGCCACATTTATCATATGTCACAGATTGTTTGACCAAATTGTTTTACAGTATTGTTAAACATAAAACTTTTGTCCTGGGAAACTCCTCCAGTTGTCCTACTACACCCTCCTCCTGGAGTGAGATTGCAACTTTTCTTGCAACTTAAAAAAAAAAAGTCTCAATGATAAATCTGGAGTGAAACTCATTAACACACCTACTTTTCCACCACATTTCAAAACTGGAGTGAGTGGTGTAAAAATGCAAAAAGTTGCAACATTTTTCCATTTTTTTGCAACCTATTTTGCAACTTTTTAAAGCCAGAATTCTAGGATGAATGCATCATAAATAAGAGCCACAGTGTGCATATTCTTAGAGTCTACTCCACAACCAGTTAGAACATTTTCTAATTTGGATTTGGCAAAAACCATTGGAGAGATTTTCCTCTAAATATCCAAAAACCTGCAGCTGAGAATTATATTAAAGGCCATTTTTCTCCTTTTGTCAGATGTTTCAGCTTGTAAAATCTTAGGACATGAGTTTTGTAATCCCTCATTTATGTCTTTCACGGTAGAGGCTATTACCGGCTCTGTTATGGAGCTACATAACATTTTACCTGTCACTGGTGAGAAAAAAAAATGTTTCTTTTGTGAGTTTTACAATCACGGCTGCCTGGTAACCAGCATGTTCGGCAGAGAAGATGGAGGATGGATGGAGCATATGTGCCCTGCTTTGTGCTGCTGTTTCAAGTGATACTTTAGATATTTTAGTCTTTTAAATGGCAATAATCTATGAGACATATTCTCTTAAATCAATATATATCAGAGAAAGCCTATTGAGAAATAGGAAGTGTTAGTAGTGGAAATATATACATTTTTTAGAGCTTTCCCTGCCTGCTCAGCAAAGCTTAGTATTTTTGCTGCTCTACACCCTAGAGACATACATTTTATAGAAGCTACTGTATACAAGGAGCTTAATCCACCAAAGAAGTACCGTATACACTCATTGACAAAAAAAAAAAAAACTCACCCAAAAAGGAGTTTTTGGAATGAAATGAAACTTTCTATGTGTGAATGAAATGATGATATTCGAGATGGATACGTTTTTGAGGAAAACTGTACAAAAAAGAGGCTCGCCTCTAAACTGGATGAGATATGGTTGGGTATGGAGGCATACAGGTTCCGCATGGTATCCTATGGCACATTTGCCCACAGATGTTGCAGCTAGGCCTGTAGACCCTGCATGATTGTAGGTTGCTAAAGCTGGTGTCCTAGCTGGTCCCATTGATGCTTGATTGGAGATAAGACTGGCAACCAGACATGCCCAGAAAGTGATTCAACCTATCAAATACATTCCTGGGAAATCCTTGCTGTGTGTGGGTGAGCATTATCATATTGAAAAATCAGTTGGCAGCTGTGCCATAAGAGCCAACTCATGTGACTGCTGGATGTCCTGCAGATTAGTCTGAGTTGTTAGTGTCCCTTGTATCACTGACCATCTGTTGTATGAGATGGCTCCCCAGTTGATTACTATAGCAGTTGGGGCAGTGTGTCAATCTAAAACAAAGGCAGGATTGAAGCACTCACCACCAGGTCTTCATTCTAAAACCCAAGCATCATGATATCTCAAAAAGAACTTGGATTTATCTTTAAAGAAGATACACTTCCAGTCCATAGCTGTCCAGGTTTCTCGTCCATAATACCACTGCAAACAAAGGCAACAGTGGCTGGCCGTCAATGGAAGGATACATAATGGCACTGTGATACCAGATGTCCTTCTGCTAAGTATCTGGAAACGGCCTGGACAGATGGACAGCAAAAGTCTGGAAGCTGCTCGTGCTTGTCGATGGATTAAACAATCCTCTTTACTGGGTCATTTGGAGCCTGTTCTCTGTGTGTGCCCTCATATAACCACTGATCCCAACACCTCCTAACAGCTAGGTCAGAACAACCTAGATGGTTGTCAAAATCACCATCCCGCTTCTCTCAATTCAATGATGCCCTCTCAAAGTCTGTCAACTAGACAAAATATCTTCAAGTGCCTCATACAGGCATGTCTAGCAGCCAATAATCTCTCACCAAGAGGTACACTACCCAAAAGTAGCCTCTGAGATTCTTTTTTTAAAGGGCAGCAGGAGAAGAACTTTTTTACCTTCTTGAGGCAAGACCCAGTGTCTAATCAGGTCACAACTGTAATCATTAACATATCTGCCTGAGACATAACTGCATAACTGTTGAGTTTTGCAGCAATCTGGCATTTCTATCAGGGTGCATTATTGTTTTTTTCAATGAGTGTATACTAGCTATAGGTTGGTTAAGTAATTTTTGCGTTCTCTATAGATCTCATTGTCCAAAAATAAATATTATAATTATATAGTTTATCAGGATGAAAGACCTCAAACAGGTGTTCAGCCCAACAAAATTTCAATTAAAACCTGAATTGTCCAGGTTGTGCCACTGGTACTTTTTGTTTTATAACGTTTTGTTTTAGAAAGTTTGTATGGAAAAGATGGTTCATACAAAAGTTGGACACAAAAATATTCATGCCAGAAAGAACACATGTGAATCTTTGACCAGACTAAGCCTGGTATTCTATTTCAAATTGATCAATGATCCCTGATAAGACTCTACTCACTGAGCAAATTCAGAGAAGGACTTTAGGAGAAACACCATTGAAAGGTTTCTATACCTTGGTGACACTTATAGTGATGTTGCATTCACAGAGCATTACCGTTGGCAAACAAGAGTTGTCAGGATTCGAAAATACTAATCCTGCTCTCAAGGTTCCAAAACATGACATTTCCTAATGAGAAATGTATAGATTATTGCTTCTAGAGGCTTGTTCCTTTGTACACTATCCCAATAAAACAAAAGGCTGCAGTATCCAGATATATGGTATTATCAACAGTCTATTTCTTTCCACATGCAGCATTTGACATATTCCTGCTTTAAAAATGCTTTGGCAACAAATGAAATTAACTATTTTTTATCTATCTGGATGCTGTGGTCTTCTTAGTTGAAATTATTAATTTTCTCATTACGCATGACAGAAGTAATCTCATAATCATTCATCGACCAGTTAACATATTCTTCTCTATGAAGGGTAACTGCATAGGTCATAAATAGTATAAAATATGTTAACTCCTCATTTGAAACAGAGCCAACACATTTTAAATGGGTTGTCCAAGTTATTTTTTTGCTTTTTGTATGTTTCTAACTAAGCAAATATAAGGGGTTTTCAGTTCAGTTCTTTTTCTCCTAGTTAGCTGAGGTCACATTACCTGTGATATTCAGCTTCTTTCCCTCCTCTGATGACTGTTCCTGCACAAACCATCAGCGGCACAGACTCTGGGTTGGAGGCTCTGCCTCAGGGACTGAGCAGATGCAGTGTTTTCACTACTCCAGGCACTGAGGAGATAAATGCTATGCATAGGATCCTCCTTCCTCATTCCTGCAAACGCTGAGCTGACAAAAACTCTTCTGCTGGCTGTTAGGAAGTGTCTGTAGAGCATTATACAAGAACAGGTAGGGGGAAGATCCTGTGTGTGCCAGTAATGTCATTGTACTGTATAGCTGGGACTTGTAGTCCCACACATACAACATGAGTATCCCAGCAGTCAGACTGCAGGCAGGGAAGCAATTTTATTCACTCCCTTTGCACAGCAGGGGGAGGACAAAGACAGTCTTTTTTGATAAAATCAATCAAAAATCACCACCTGCATATTTACCCAGTCTGAATAGGAGCTTCACCACTCCCACCAAATCCACACAACAAGTTAAAGAGGACCTTTCACCACTCCTGACATGCCTGTTTTAATAGCTTCATGCATTCCCGATGTAATAACAGTTCTGGAACATCTATTCTTATGTCTGTATGTTGTGCCATTCCTTTATTATTTGCACTAGAAGTTATGAATGAATTGCTATTTGTCTTCAGTAAAGAAACAGAGGGGAGGTAACAAATTGTGGGTGTGTATCTGCACAGTCTGAACATGACAGCACTGATTGGCTAGAGTCAGTCTGTGCAGGTACACACCCCCAACTGGTTACCTCCCCTCTGTTCCTTTACTAAAGGCAAATAGCAATTCACTTATAACTTCTAGTGCAAATAATAAAGGAATGGCACAACATAGAGCCATACGAATAGATGCTCCAGAATTGTTATTACATGGGGAATGCATGAAGCTATTAAAACAGGCATGTCAGGAGTGGTGAAAGGTCCTCTTTAAATAAGCGAACATGGGCTCACTTTTAACCTCTTGGTATAGCAGACGATACAGTGTTATCAATATCATATGATCATGATTTTACATGATATTGATAAAATGTAGTTACTGGTATATGGATCTGCTATATAATCCAGACCTTCTCATCCTCCCTTAGGCATGAGTAAGGGGTGTCTCCTGAAACGTTGCGCGGAGGGGAGGAGGATGGGGTGATCTGCATCTCAGCATCCCTCATGGTGTGTACGTTTATTGAACATTTTGCAATTTGAAATACTCAATAAAAGAAAGATGAAGATGAACTACCTGGGGTTCGTGAGTATGACATAAGAAGCTCACTGTATCATATGCTATACTAAGAGGTTAAAAATTATCCCATGTTTGCTTGCTTTTTCTATAGTCTTTGTTGGCACCCACAAATATTTATGAGGAAAACCTCAGATATTGGTATTACACGCCCCCGCAGCTCTGCAACTGCATGTCAACAAAGGGCCAGAACAGAACTAGGGAATGAGTAAATATAATTTTTTTTTGTCTAAAACTTGTTTAGCTAATGTATATATTGCTGACCATCAGATTTACAGTGCTTTATGATTTTATATAACTCGGATAACCCCTTTACGTAGGTTATTCCATAAGTGTGTGCTGCAATTCATAAAACAAGTATAAAACGCTGACCCAGGGAAACTCCTTTCATCCAACCCATAGTCTTTAGTTTAAAAATGAGCAAAAGAGACCCAAAGGAATTTCAAGTAAAGAATTCAAACCAAAGCCTGCGTTATAGAGATACATTATTAATAAGCATGGTATCATTAGTCCAACATGCATATTCTCCATTGGACTTTATTGAAAGAGAAAGTTGAAAGAGGTTTTACATACATTAATGAACATTAATTAACTGAAGAAAAGAAATGCACAGTTGGCTAACCGTTAACTGTTTAAAACTGCAGGAATAGGTCATAGGAATGTAAAAACTGATTATATAGACATATAGGGGGTCATTTACTATATTAGGCACATTTCTGGTGCAGATTTCGGTTGTGACTTTTCTCTCACGCCAGATCTAAAAATGTGGGTGTGGGGCAGGCGGGGAACAGGACGGGCCGGCAGGCCCACTCGTTCCTCAATTTCTATGCCTGTTTTAGGCATAGAAAATGGTCTAAATGTAAGCCAACAAGGAAGCAAATGGTACATCTATTGAGAAACTGGAATAAAGTATCCCAGCTGTCTCTAGTCGAAAAGCAGATGCAAAAGATCCTCAGCACATTTATATATTTATGCTTACAGTGTTCTCTATTTACTCCCTATTTATTTTACAGGTACACAACGTTTTCCATCGAAAAATACAATTCTCTGCTCATGGAATCCTTTAGAATGTGTGCCTGAAGAACACTTCATCTGTGCTGTGATTTTATTTAGGGAGTTATAACTCTATTGAACTTAGCAGTGGCCTTTATTCCATAATCTTCCCATTAAAAATCTGAGTAGGATAGATCTTTTCTAAACCAGACACTGCTTTCTTTGAAAAGACGTGGGAGTAAGCAACACTTGCAGAGTTTGTCACAAAACAGAATTGTTTTTCTAAGAAACACAAAATTTTATAGTACACGGTCACGCTCAAATAGTGATGGCATGCAGTCCGGTATACATCTTGGTTTTATTGTGTTTTGTTGCTTTTTATATACAGTAGAAGTACCTGCTGGTATATAATTTTATACAATTTTTCATAGTTGCTATTATTACTTGTATGTGATATATTTGCCTATTTACAATGAATAGAGTTAAAAGGGGTAGTTTACTCCTTATGATTTCTATTTCTAAACCCTAGAAGGTTACCTCAAAAATATTCTGATCACATAGTATCTCACTGCTAGGATCACAAGTAGACATGAGTGAACCAATTCTTTAGAACAGAAATTCAGCCTGAGTTTTTCTTATGATTCTGAGGCAAATTTATCAATTTTGCCTGTTTTTTAGGCGTAAAAATTAGACGGGTGTACTTCACTTAGCTGTCTTTCTTTTGCTGAGTATTTATTAAGTTGCACATCTATTGATAAATTACACTAGGTGCATTATTAGTTAGACCTCTGGTGGTTGTTTTTCAGTTACACAGGTTCATATTCACTTAGATTGATCTAATTTACTTGCGCAAGAAAAAAGTTATTTCCTTGCGGAGAAATGTTGCATGTCTCCCAGAAAGTGTGACTTTTCATGCAAAAAACTTATGCTTCACTTCTGGAGACAGAGAAAGAAAAGAACACCAGCCCTGGGGTGGAGTAGAAATTAGACTGTTTTTGCAAAAAATTCAGGCACGGCGTTGACATTTTGTTTTATTTATGTTTTGCTGTATGGGATAAATATTATTATATTTCAATTGTACAGGCATTTTAATAGTTTATGTAGGTGATTTTAATTTGTATATACTTTTATTTTTTCACCTTTTTTTTAACACCATTTAATAGTTCCCCTAGGGAACTTGAACAAGTTATCAGTAGATTGCATCTCTTATAGACTCCAATGCATTAGCATTGAAGTCTAGAAAAATTTTACTGTGTTCCTATTAAGCCCAGCCACAGGCAGGGGCTCCATAGGAACCTATGTGTGGCAGTCTAGGATCATTCAGGACGACAACAGCTGCCGCACACAATATCCAGCTCCCCCGATCCTTGCTAGGGTGAGCAGCTGCACAGCCTGGAGTGCACTCCAGGTTTTTGAGCTCTCTGATTTTGTGGTCGCATTTAAATGTTTGTGATCGGCATTATCGTCGATCACATACATTAGCCCTGGATGTCTGCTGTTTAAAACAGCAGACAACCTGTGGCTATGGCGTCCACTGTGCTTGCAAGTGTTAATACTTTTGCAATAAATAATTCCTGCCAAATAAAAATTCATGTAAGTTCACTCATACTGAAGTCCTATGAAAGTATAAGGACAGCCTAAGGGCGTGTCTATACTTTATACATAAACTTTGCCTATAGGGTTCATATGAGTCTGTGAACCCATCAGAACTTCCTGTAGTTGATTCTGCTTGAAAATAAATACTATGGGAGACTACCTCCTACTAATATGGCTTGTCATAATTATCAGGATCTCAGTCCAGTACATGTATCCAGAATAGTCCAGTATATGCGTTTCCCTCTTCAAATACTGTATTTAATTGGCATGTGCTATCAAGTGCGATATAAGACACACCGCTGACACATACTCCGCTGAGTATCACTATGATAATCCACACTGGGTAATTATTACATTTGACAGCCATATCACATTTTCTGTCATTTTACACCACATTATGGTTTAGCAGCAGTCTTGAATGCAGTGATTATAGGCTTATTATTTGCTTTCCATTACATACTGTAGGTACAGTAGTCCTCTCCTATTGTCCAAAATAATGCTGATTGCTGGTCTAGTACTGGGAGTAAATATGTTTTCCCCATGTGTATTTGGTGAAAACCCCTTAATTGTTCACTTAGTCAAATGTAATAGACATTTTAGACTAAATTATAGCAATCATTGAAAAGTTATCCTAGAATAAGAGTTCAGGCATACAGTGGGTCGAGTCTCTACCATGTTCCTCTACCATGTTTGCTTTAATCATTTTATTTTAAAAAAATCCATGTGTATAATTAAAAAAATCTTAAAATCCTACACTTTTATCTCTCTCCACTGAGCCACACAATAGACGAAAGCTTCTGTAGAGATCACTTCTCATCAGTTATCTCATTATCATTATAGGCTGGATTACAATGAAACAATGAAAGATCCACATAGGTGAATTAACTCTTCTTTTTTATTTTTTTACTTCATGAGAGTGCTGCTTATTTTTTTATTTCTTGATCATTTGGACTATAATATCCTAGTCCTTTAGGCTTGCACCTCTGCCTTCATTTGCATTACTGTTTTCCGGTGCTGCCATCTTTTCTGATATATATATATCTATATATATACCCGTATGTATTTTATCTCTCTCCACTGAGCCTCACAACAGACTGAGGCTTCAGTAGAGATCACTTCTCAGCAGTCATCTCATTATCATCACAGGCTGGATTACAATGAAACAATTAAGCATGACTATATATATATATATATATATATATATATATATATATTTTATCTCTCTCCACTGAGCCTCACAACAGACTAAGGCTTCAGTAGAGATCACTTATCCGCAGTCATCTCATTATTAGCACATCACAGACACCATACGTCTCTGTAAAACAGTTCTGTAAATGCATTCAACAATGCCCTATAATTATCTGCAGAAAACAGAATGTAAAAAATCAACCAAAATAAAATAAAAATATTATAAATAATAATGTATGCTAGCATCTGACTTTATTTAGTAAAGAAAAGTATAACTGATACATTCCTTGTAATTAGGTCAGTATCAATAACCTCATGAATTCTTCCCCTACTTCTTCTATGGAGTCCAAAGTAAGACAACATTTAAAGATAAAATATACTACTTTGTATCTGTAACATGGTGTGTGAAAGGTAAACCTGCAGTCAGGCAGAAAGTGTTGTAGGCTTAGATTTTGGACTTTGAGGGACATCAATCTAGACATAAAATTTGAAGCCCATCAAGAAACTCTTAAAATAACCTTGGCAAGGCAACTAAGCCACAGCAAACATTTAAAGCAGAGCACCAGGGGGTGAGATACTTGAAAGCTATTTCATGCATCATGTATCCAATGCCATTGATAGTAGTGGTTTCATTGTCCTGTTGGTCCCAGACCAAATGCCCCTTTTCTAAATGTGGCCATGAACTAATCCTTGCCTTTTCTTAGACTGTAGAACAACAGAAGGCGAGGAAGCTATTTCATGGATCATCTATCCAAATGCTTGTCTAGCAGAGAGTCTCCTCTAGTGATGAGCTTAGAGCAAATGTCACTTTTTCATTATGGCTGTCAGTTTTCCATTCAGATTGGGATGTTGTAGAATACAATTTCAAAAAGCTTCATGTTCAAATGGGCTTGTAACATTACAGGATGACATTGAACTATGAATAATTTTGTTTAGACATCTGTATTAGCATTCAAAAAGCTAGCATCTTTTCAACACTATGATAAAGGGAATGTTATGCTTTTTGTTTGTTTGTTTTGACACTGCTTGTCTTAAAACAGTATGCAATAAGCTCCTAAACTCCCCCTTGTGGTGGCTGCAGGAAGCTGGAATTTTATGATTACACATGGTGATTGGAACTACTTGAAGGCACTTAGTGGCTCATTTGCATTTGCATTTAAGATTGAAGTTTTTTTTTTTTCTCTGAAACTCTAACTATATGAAAATCCCCAAAGTTATCAAAGATATATTCCCCTATTTTAATGTGATGGCTTTATTAGGCATACATGATCTGAACTAAGTATAACTTAATAAACAGAGTGTCACATTACAGGTAGGGAATAGTGCCGCTCTGAGCTCCACCCACACTACTATCCCTACCTACTTGCATGGTCCATCCTAACTAATGGTGCACAACTGGATAGTGGTCCCTAGCTTACGCATGTGCAGGGTCTTACAGGGAGGGGAAACAACGAGAGAAAACAACAGACTAAGACAGAAAACACAGACACATGAATGTTTACCAAGCTGAGGTCAAGAGCTAGGAGGTCACGTCAGAACAAAGGGAAAACACAGGATTAGACTGAAATTTAAGCCGAGGTCAGAAGCCAGGAGGTTGCATCCATACAAGGGGTATCACAAGGACGAAGTCAAATTCAAGCCTGGGTCAATAAACAGAAGTCACTAAAATAGTAACACGCTGGTGAGGTATAAAGACCAGTCACAGGCAACCTGGGACCAGCAGGTTGCCTGTTAAATAGGCCAGGCTGATGGGTCACGGTATGTGTCCAGCGTTATGTGACCCTTGTCAGAAAGACTTACATAGCTGAGCGCCAACTCATCTAAGGCGGCACTCACATACTCCCTAGCTTGTTGCCATGGGGGTGGAGGACACCGGCCACTTCCAACGCCGGCTCCTCCTCCATCTTCATCTGCATCTTCATCTATGGTGTGTTGGGGTATCATGACTATTAAGACGTATAACAGATATCAGGTTATTATGATTTTACAGGGTGAGATATCAAGCCATAGCTGGGCAAAAAATAAATTCTACATTTTTGACTAAGTACATCAAAATATGGTAGGAAGTTCTGTCATAAGTACTCATAAATCCGATAAGTTGGTTTTGCCCTCAAACCACTTGGCTATTCACTTTATTCTATACATTTACACCTTACATCACCAAAGCCTTTTTATATATAACAAGGGCAGTAAGAGCATCTTAAAATTCTGTGTACATACAAAATGTATACAGATATTTACAGTATTAACATGTGTAAAATATATATATATATATATATATATATATATATATATATACATTATTTTTTTTGTTCAGTTAATTATGTTATGGTTTATATAATATATTTATTATTCTTATTAAACTATATTAATATCTGAATATTATTACTAGGTACTTTAACAGACACATTAATCATAGGATATTAATCTGCAATCTTATCTCTTCTCACGCGTTTAGTTAGCTATGTTCATAGCATGAAACTGAATCAGCCTAGAGGTCAATAGTGAGACATAATTGCAGTTGTAGATGGCTATGGTTTCCTTTTTCTGTGGGAGTTCTGCGTCACAACCTATAATAAACCTGTGACTACTATATAACAAATGCATGAGCTTGTAAATATATACAGCACAGTTCACACATAAGTAAATCTACGTCAATTCTGTTAGCGAGAGTTGCTATTGGCTCATTTAGGTTAATTCTTGAGTGACCTCATTCAGTGAATCAGATTTACCAGTAGAAAAGATCATGGCTTGATTGAATTGCTTTTTTAAAATTTTGTTAATTTTATGCCTTGATACTTTTGAATAATATTATTGTTTTCTTTTTTTTTCTTATAGTTTATCTGCTGGATTGAAGATGACAGATGAAAAGAACACATAATGATTCCAGCATCTCCGGTATGTCCTGTTAAATATAATAAAACTATCTATTTATTAGTGTTGATCCTAATGATCGGGTGCTCTGGTCGAACACTAGGTGGTGCTCAAGTGCTCGGCCGAGCACCCGAGCATAATGGAAGTCAATGGGAGAACTCGAGTACTAAACCAGGCACCCCCCGCTCTAAAGAGGGGAGGGGGTCTGGTTCATAGGGAAAGGTGAGAAAATGGTGGAAACACCACTAAAATGGTTTGGGAACAGCATGGGAAGGATGTCTGGATGCATCTTGGACGACAAAGTCGCTGCTGGAAACGATGTTGTCCGAGTATTACGCCACTTTTATGGAATGAGAAGAATACCCCCCAAAACCGAAGATAACATTGATTTTAGAGGAAATATTATTAGGAAACATATATTTACTTGTACATAAAGCGCAAGTGCTGCCAAAAATTACAAGGAAGAGGCATTATGATACAACCGGTATATCACATAAAGGAGGGTCTCATTCACATTGTGGTACAATTGTTCATGTCGTGGGACTCCTACACTCATAAAGCCTATGCACAAAGTGAAAGGGCTGCCAAAAATTACAAGGAACAGGCACTCCAATACACAGATAATGTTGCCTTGATTAGCGGCAAAAAAAAATACACAGGATTTCAGGTATTTAGGATGTAGAAACGTTATAATGCACACGCAACACAGGTAATGTCGCCTTGATTAGCGGCAGAAAAAATAGCAACGGATGTCAGGTATGTAGGATACAGTAACGTTATAATGCACAAGCCGTGCAGGTAATGTCGCCTTGATTAACGGCAGAAAAAATAACAACGGATGTCAGGTATGTAGGATACAGTAACATTATAATGCACAAGCCGTGCAGGTAATGTCACCTTGATTAACGGCAGAAAAAATAGCAACGGATGTCAGGTATGTAGCATACAGTAACATTATAATGCACACGCAACACAGATAAAGTCGCCTTGATTAACGGCAGAAAAAATAGCAACGGATGTCAGGTATGTAGGATACAGTAATGTTATAATGCACACACAACACAGATAAAGTCGCCTTGATTAACGGCAGAAAAAATAGCAATGGATGTCAGGTATATAGAACATAGTAACGTTATAATGCACACACAATGCAGATAATGTCGCCTTGATTAACGACAGAAAAAATAGCAACAGATGTCAGGTATGTAGGATACAGTAACGTTATAATGCACAAGCCGCGCAGGTAATGTTGCCTTGATTAACGGCAGAAAAAATAGCAACGGATCTCAGGTATGTAGGAAACAGTAACGTTCTAATGCACACACAACACAAGTAATGTCGCCTTAATTAATGGCAGAAAAAATAGCAATGGATGTCAGGTATGCAGGATACAGTAACGTTATAATGCACACGCAACACAGGTAATGTTGCCTTGATTAACGGCAGTAAAAATGACACCGGATGTCAGGTATATAGAATATAGAAACAATATAATGGACACGCTGTGCAGGTGGTGTTAGGTTCAGGCAAACTTGCATTATTTTTGCCCCAAAAGAAAAAAAGCCCTGCCTAGCCAAATCCTATCCCTACACTATCTGTGCCTCCTTGCTCAAAAGTTATACAGCAGATGCAGCGCAGGTACTGTTGCCTTGATTAGCGGCAGAAAAAATTACAATGGATGTCAGGTATATAGGATACAGAAAGGTTATAATGCACAAGCTGCGCAGGTGGTATTAAGGTCAGGCCACCTTGCGCAATTTTAACCCCCCACAAAAAAAATCTATTGCAGCCAGATATAATAGCCCTTAAAAGGGCTTTTGGGTCTTCTCAACAGAAAAACTAGCCCTGCTTAGCGATTTTCTATCCCTACACTATCTGTCCCTCCTTGCAGCAGCTCTCCCTGACTAAGACTGAGCCAGGTCACATGCCACCGTGTGCTATATAGCACCCGATGACGCGTTCCCGGCCAGCCAATCACTGCAATGCCAGTAGCCAAGATGGCTACAGCATTACAGTGAATGCCAGTACCTCCCCGCACGCTGATTGGCTGCATAGCAGCCAAGAAACTTGTGGGGAGGGGACTGCGTGGTCCCGAGCGCCGCCATGCTCGACCGAATACAGTATTCGGCCGAGCATGCTCGCTAAACACTACTATCTATCTATCTATCTATCTATCTATCTATCTATCTATCTATCTATCTATCATCTTTATTATCTATCTTTAGAATGTATTATCTGTTCTACATTTATATGACGTCTCAAACATTTGTATTTTTTTCAATGATAACACTTTACAAGATACAATTTCCTTGGAGCGGTAAAGTTTTCTGGTCTTTGAGTTTCCGAGAGCTTTTCTTTCTTATTACAGTTGGTTTTCTTCTGTGCTTTTTAAAGGTCACAGGACATTCAGGTTCTGATTGATAGGAGCACCTGTGACATAATCACAGATGTGGTGTTCCAAAGCAAAGTACGTACAACACGATGAAATTGTTTTTAAGGACAAAGGCCATGCAGAATTAGTGGATTATAAAAACATTCAGTTGATATCCTTAAGGAAGGACAAAGAGTTAAGAAATCAAAAGTATAACAAATATATCATGTGCCTTCCAGAAATAATAAATCATTGGGGCACATTGGTTTCGTGACAAAAACATTACATTCTTGTTGACATCATTTAGCTCACAGAAAATTTCCTGAAGTGGATAATTTGTAACAAACTCTTAGGCTCTGTTCAGATTGTGTTTGAACCTTGTGTGGATTTCACAATGTATAACTTTGATAGACATTTTGTCATATACAACAGTATATATAGATATGCAGTGGCATACATCAACCATCAACTAACAACATATTTTAAAAAAGTATATTTTTTAACTGGATGCTTCTGCATAGGAAACCATTGTCAACTACAATTCTGTATACAGAAAAATTATCTTTTTGCCAAATGACCACCGCCTCATAAGAGAATAGGGCCTAACTTGATTTGAACAGAGCCCAAGTTCTGAGCCTGAAGACTAGATATGTACTGGTTTTCTCTAGATGTACAGATAAACTGTTATGTTCACGTTTAGGAAGAGATCTTGAAGATGAGGAACTGAAGCACAAAATAAATTGTAAAGTTGCAGAACATTTCATTGTTCAGTGACGAGGTTTTATTTTCATAAAATTGAAAGACACTTTTAAATGGATTTTTTTTGGGGTACATCTGATCACGGAGTATGTGCTGCAGATTTTCCACAGGATAACTGTATTACTTGTATATTACTGTATTCAGCAGCATTAAAGTGAAGGAGATTTTGCTAAAACGTATCTATATGCTGCAACAAAAATCTGCAGCAGAAATTGACCCGTGATGTAGATTTTAAATTTACATGCCTTAGATGCCTTGGACAGATGTCATACAGTGGCATCTGTCACCGGACTGCAGAATGGAAAAGCAAGGTGTACTACGCTTATGTATCCTTTTTTTTGTTTTTCAAACATATATGTTAGATGTAGAGCAAAAATATGATGTGAACTCAGCCTCATCACATCACATGCAGATTTTTGCTACAGATCGTTGTGGAAAGTGCACCAAGAAAAATCTGCTGTAGAAATTTCGTTGAGGAAAATCCACCCCATGTAGCCTTACCCTAAGGGCATGACACTCTGGTGTGACTGGCCACATGGTGGCCATGCCACACCTACCTATAGCAACCAAAGGCAGCACAATTTTGCTGTCAAATTGATTACCGTGAATAGTTGTGGCTTGCCCGCATGCAGCCAACTGTACCATGGGGTTTTACTGGAAATGAGTGAATGTCTTAAAATGTATTTCAAATGCGGTCAAAAAATTTGATTTAGGTCTGAATCAATTCTACCAAACTCAAAAGTGCTCCAATTGGCCTCAAAATTTGTATATTATAAGTTTGAGGACTTGGATATTTTGTTCTCTTTTGGCTTCTTCATCTTTTGTTTCTCTTCCCCTCCCCTCCTCTCCCCTACACTTTTAATCAATAGAAAATAATGTCAAAGTGAAACCGACACATACAGTATAGCTATGGGTAAACAGATGGTTGACTGTGCAAAACGACTGTTTAAAAAACACACTGCGCTGTTGGAGTTATTATAAATCATTATTAAATTAATGTTTCTTATTATTATATTAAATTATAAATGGAAGCAAAATCGAAACTTTTTTTTGGTAATTGACAGAGGAGCAGTTAAACATGCCCTGCTACGAACATACTGGTATTGATGCAGTAAAATGATTTGTACATTGTAAACAGTAGCAAAATTGAAATTTTCGAGAAAAAAAAGTCTCAATTGTGAAGCGTATACAGTGAAATACATGCTGTTGGTGGTGCTGGGAATATGCCTATAAAGCATTTATGAACTGTGGATGCTTTAGGTTTTGGGGAGAAAAAAGGCCAGCTCATACACAGAAAACAAATCTCAGTGAAGGAATCTTGTGTCTGCAGTGTATGACATGAACAGCTCCAGCAGCTGCCCTTACTGTAAGGCACCCAGTCCCAGTGCATTAATTGCCCCTATGCTCTCCCTTCTGATAAAACTTTACTTTCTACCTAATAATTCAAGCTATCTAATGAAATATATATTCTTTAAAATCCCTACACTATCCCTGCAAGACCCTAATATGGTTGGCTTGTGTCTGCCAACTGGTTTTTTCACTGTGTTACATCTCAGGAAATGAAAGTCGAAATCATGAAATTTGGAAATCTAGCCAATCATAGGTCAATGGCACAAGTGGCAACTTGTAGGAAGCCATTCAATAATGGTTGACTTATAGGAAGAGGTAATTTTTTGGATGACGGTAATGCTCTCGTTTTCTGACACTCTCACAGTTTATGAGCCCGCAGTGATGATCATCATTTCAGGAATATTCAGTGACAGCGGAGGGAGACTTTACTGAATATATCAGATCATCCTTGGGGAAAGCTGCCAACATATCAATTGAGAAAGTTTACAGGAAAAGTAGGGAATATCCCAGCAACAACCAATACTGCCGTAAAGATGAAATATACAGAAGCACAGAATGTGTAATCTGGAGATAAGGTTGGTGACCTCAAATAAACGAGCAATGCATGAACAGCAAGAAGGAGCTATATATATAAGGACTTGGCACATCGAAGTATGTAATTACCAGAAAGCAATTTGTAAAGTTGTATGCATCCTAATTAGCATAATGTAGAGCTGGTGTTTTCTAAAGCGTACACTGCCGAAATTGCTGAGTTATAAGCCATGTATAAGAATGTTTTCTAAAAGGCATCAACGTCTACATTCAGTCTTCGTAGCAAAGGAATAGCATCATTATCCAATTTAGCTATCTCATATAAATTATGTGGACGGCAGTCATAGATGAGAATGTATCTTTATTTTAAAGCAAAATTATCATAGTATTTAATAAACAGTTCAAATTTCAGCCTTTTACAGATGAAGCAGGACTAAATTGATGCTGCATTAAAGGGGTTTTCCGGGTTCAGAGCTGAACCCAGACATACCTTTCAATTCACCCAGGCAGCCCGCCTGAACAGGGCATTGGAGCATCGCAGCAGCGCAGGGCAAAGGAATTTAGCCTAGTTCCGGTGACGTACCGGGCTCTGCCAGGCGGAGGCAGTGGGCCCGGTGACATCATCGGCGCTGATGGGCGGGCTTTAGCGCTGCCCTAGTGGGCTTTAGCGCTGCCCGGCCCATTACGGCCGGTGACGTGAATGTTTACAAACAAAAGAGCCCTTGCCCTGCGCAATCCAGCGCAGGGCAAGGGAGGGCATCAGAGCATGAGATGCTCCGATGCCCTGTTCAGGAGGGCTGCTGGAGTGAGAACCTGGGTATGTCCGGGTTCAGCTCTGAACCCGGACAACCCCTTTAAGCCTACAGTTTAATGAAGTAGGTTTTAAAGGGGTTTCCCTGGGGGGGTTTAGAACTGATGACCTATCCTCTGGACAGGTTACTAGTATTTGATGGGTGGGGGTCTAACAACCAACACCCCCACCAATAGGCTGTTTGAGAAGGCAGCTGTGCTCACAGTAACGTTGTGGCCTTCTCCAGCTTTTCCTAGGCCATGTGACAACATGTTCATTGGTCACGTGGCCAGGGCGCAGCTGAGCATCAATTCAAGTGAATGCGGGATTCCAAGCACAGCCGCTATACAGTGTATGGCGCAGTATGCTTGGTAAGAAAGGAGAAGACTGCGGCGCTTATGAGAGTGCCAGTGCCTTCTCAAATAGCTGATTGGTGGGGGTTCCGGGTGTCGGACCACCACCAATCAGATACTGATGACAAATCCAGAGGATAGGTCATGAGTATAAAAGTCTTGGAAACCCCTTTTAAACTGTCAATGACCTAATGTGCATACCATAGATATAGACTATGTGGCTGCTCTGAGGCCCTTGGAGAGACTGGTTCCAGCCCTGGCTTGTGCCATCCCCTTTGTTACTTAGTGTCAAGAGCCTTTTCAAGACTCGCCTATCTAGAGGGGCTCCATTGTTAGCTAGCAAAATGGTAGGGAAATGGTCTAAGGTGCAATTAATGGGGAAACAAGCACCATGACATGCGCCATAAATGTCCGATAGCTGCTGGTCCCACCTCAAGAATGAGGCCTCGAAGTGAAAGTAGAGCACCCAACACATACACAACCATTATCCATTCACTGGTATGGGACTTGGGTGTCTGATAGCAATGAATGGAAAGAATACTGCACTAGTGTCTTGTGCTCTCTATTCACTGCATGCCCCTTCTTGACATAGGAGCGGTCCCAGACATGGAACTTGTACTTATCAGACATTTATAGCATGTCCTATTGATATGTCATATTGATATGTCATAAATGTTACAGATGGGACAGACCATTTAAGTCTTTTGTGGCAAAACAAGGTAATAGGAGGAAGGGCCAATTTTGCAATGGGGCCCTCTTTCTTCATGTATATCACCGCCTGCAGTCCTATTGTACGTAAAACCACAAATAACACTCTATGAAATTGGAAATGATGAAATATGTTGTGATGCATTTGACAAACTCATCTTTAATACATCTGTGATACATACAGTACTTACCAGCATTTCAGCGTGTATACATATGGGGAGGTCAAGAGAGGATTGTGTGTACTTGACAATTCTTCCAGAATGTAAGAGAGTCTCCTGTAAAAATGAGGGAGATATCTCAAACACCCAGAGGAACAGGCAAGTGTCCCACACAGAGCTGGAAAGCAGCACTCCATGATTTCTAACAGTATTTGGTTCCCCTACATGCTCTGAAGGAGTCACAGAAAGGGTGTGGCCTGTGAAGGGAAGGGGTGTGTCCATCGCAAAGGAGCATGAACATGTCCAAAAAAGTTTGCAAGTATGCTTAAAGGTAGAGCTCAGAGAGATATTCACGAGGAGCCGTTTTATTAGCTGTACATTGGTTGACATCTACAGCTCTTTGACAGGCATCTTACACCTAGAAAAAAATGAGAGCAGTACACACTTTCAGCAGGTGACTGCTTATGTTACTATGGTAACTAGTATCACATTTTGCACAGTCTTGTATGTATGTATATATTTTTTCTCTTAGTAATACAGTCTTTCAAATATTGGAAGTTTTCAAGAGCCTAGCGTCCAAGAACAGTACATGTGATTCCATTTGAGTGAAACACTTAAGCCATTATAACTGTCTTGTCTCTAACCTCTATGGAAATTGATCGAAGAACTGCACTGTCCATTCCAAAATTGACTGTAGTATTTTTGTAGGATGCATATGGGCACCATAAGTAAGCCTACTGTGTGTCCTGCATTGCTCTAAAGCCATATTTACCACAGAGAAGGCCAGCAATGTAAATCACTGTCTAGAACCACAATGCACATCATCCGACGTCACACATCAGATCTGTGTACGGGAGGAAAAAGCTGGTTGTGACAAATGTAGGCTCCTGTCAGCAGAAACATACACATAAATCACTGACCAAACTCAGAATGGCACCATTGGATGGTACCAGGCCTTCATTAGAGTGAACGGGGAAGATTTAGCGAGATTGACTTTTCTAAAGCTACTTGTGGTGACATGAGATGCGCCTAAATTAACACTTAATGGTTCTAGTGTAACTTGGCTGGCCCAGGTGCCCAAATATCAAAGCTACTCCAGCTAAGAGCCGGATTGGCTTTTAGGCATTACTCGCACCAGAAAAGGGACGTAAGTAATGCTAAATATGTAGAGCCATTCTGGCCCCGCCTCCTCCTAACCATGCCCTACCCAAATGGAGAGTGTGGCAGAGAAGGGGTAAAAATTCACAAATTTTTGGCACCGCAATTCTGGCACAGGAAGACATGATAAATCTTCTTCTGTTTCATTTTCAAGTCTAACATCCTGTTCTGATTAATTTTGTGATAAATCTATTTTGTTCTGACTGGATAAATATGATTCTGGCTATAAGCCAGTTCCGAGACAGGTCTCCTAGAATTGGCGTATCCTGACTATAGTAGTTATACCATAGCCTCTAAGTAGTGCTTGAGACAACCAATATATCTGGCCATTGACATTGTGGATCTTACTTTTAGAGGTGCCTTCTGAAGATACTATTGCCCACTTTGTTGTTAATAGTCATACCTTGGCTATTGGCATGGCTTGGCCATTCTACATACCCTATTAAGGTATATAGGACCTATGTACAGATGGATGTAGTCAAAGATATCTTGACTGGCTTAATGCAAGAAAATCACATTACAGTAATACAAGGATATTGAGAGCATTGTAAGTAAAAGATTGTTTTCCAAAAATTCATGTCAAATCAAAATCAGAATTTTAGAGATTTGATTGATGGGGATTTTCTCAAAATGACAGGAGCTACTTTTCAGATCAGAAGACCGGAAAGATAAATAAGGAGAATCACATGACCCCAGGCGGTGTATGTATATGTACCTGTAAACATTTGCTGACAAAAAGAACATTGTACAGAACATTTTTGAAAATTATAACATAAAAAAACCTAGAGTGCTGTTTTTAAAGAAGTTGTTTGTTACCACCGGCAGCCATGTGTTTACCCATAGCTATATATGTCTCTTTCACTAACATTAATAATACTGTCTTGGCATTAAAGAGCTTTAAATGAGTTTCATACAGTCCTAGACTTCAGAGCGTCACAAACAATCTTTCATGGTAACACAAGTGCTTTTGATTTGGGTAGAATTTAGTTAGAAATTCTGTAATCACCACTTAATAGGGTGTGGTTTAGTGAGAAAGTGTGATATGTCTTAGATGTGACATTGTGCTCCAAAAATTTGGTACATTTGTTAGGTAAGCTAAGCCATTAAATAGGTGGTGTAAAGCTAGTCTACGCAGTCTAAAGTTGTGCCAAATTTATCTAGTATCAACCACTGTGATAAACCTGATACAGCAACTCATCAGTGGCTCACATGCTCCTTGGGTGACACATCACCATTGCGTTCACTAATTGGCTGCAACCCCATTCATTATGAAAGTTGACAAGCAGGAATTGGAGCGTGGTGGACTGAAGGAGTCAGTACGTATGCTTCCCTCTACAGATCTGTGGGAGTGGTCCAAAAGTTTTTGAAAGCCGTAAAACCCCTTTAAGACTGACTGTAAAAGTTTATGCCGTCTTACTTTTAGTATTGTTAGTAAATCTTGTGCTGTATTTGCATTTAGGTTTTATATTCCTGATTTTGCAATGTAAAATATTTCAACAGTATATTCACATAGCATCGGATGTTAAGCTAATTCAGACCCTTTTTCGATTCTCATTACCAGGTTCTGTTGTACAGGGTGGAATGCAGAAAATCCAGCTGTTTCTATAGAGCTCCCTGCCCTACTTTATCTTATCATTAGCTGTGATGGAGCATAGTGCAGGTCTGAGGGCACACTTTAGAGAATAGAACTTAAGAAAAATTGAATCCCCTAGAAAAAAAAGAAGTATCTCACCATCATAGAAAGAGAAATTCGAAGGCAGTATGTGAGAAGATCGATGAACAAAGGTGTAAATAGCATGTATGTGTGAAAATCAATATCAAGGAGTAAGTTGTCTTCTTACAAATCGAGGTTATAAAACAGAACATCTAACATCTTAGAAATAAAATATAGGGACCCTCTCTCAAGATCAGAGGTTCTTTGCTTAGGGTCTACAGAATAACACATCTACAATGTGTTAGGTAAATATAGGGTGCAGCTGAACATATGCCCAACATTGACTCCCATCAAAGGGGTTGTCTCACTTCAGAAAATGGTATTTATCATGTAGAGAAAGTTCATTCAAGGTACTTACTAATGTATGTCCATATTGTCCATATTGCCTTCTTTGCTGGCTTGATTTGTTTTTGCCATCACATTATACACTGCTCGTTTCCAGGTGTTACGACCACCACTGCAGCACAGATACGAGGTGGCCAGGACAGAAGCTGCTGCGCATGCATGCCCATGTGCACTTCCACGGTCTCGGCCACCAGAGAGGCCAACACTTTTTCCTATAGTGTGGAAGTACGACCACCACTGCTGGATTGCAGGGTGGTCATAACCTTGAAAAAAAGCGAAAAAGTGTATAATGTGATGGAAAAATGAGCCCAGCCAGCAAAGGAAGAAATATGGACAATCATAATACATTAGTAAGTGCCTTGTATTAACTTTCTCTACACACTAACTTTCTCTACCACTTGCTGAAGTGAGACAACCCCTTTAAGGGTACGGCCACTCGGTCAGGTTTCTGCATGCAGTTTTGTAAGCTGTCACCAGGAGTGAATTCAAAAAGAACAGAAGTCGTATTTGTCCTTTACACTTTCTCTGCTTTTATGATCTACTCTTGATTTTGGTTTCCAAAACCGTATGCAGAAAACTGACCCTGTGGCTGCACCCTAAAAATAAATGTATATAATGTAGTTTGCTTTTTGCTTGTATACGGTTGCATTGAGAAGTATAGGTGCTTATGTTTGCACTTCAGTTGTTGCTGCAGTATCACATTGTAATAGAAAATCTATTACAAAAGGGCACTGTTTGTTCAATAAGTCTGTGGGCATGTTGGCGTATTAAATTGTGTATAAAATTGAAGATTGACCATGTCTTCTCTTTATTGCTTTGCATGAGCCTAATATGTTTTGCTTTCTTTTTTATTTCTCTTGTTGGCTTGTTACATTTTCTTTTTTTTTTCTTAGCTTTTTTGCTTTTCTGTTGCTTTTTAAAAATTTTTTAATGATTATATTGTTCTCATTTTTCGTGTGTGATTATTTTTGTCATGGAACATGAAAAAATAATAAAAATATTAATAATACAGAAACAAAAAAGATTGATAATGAATCTCACCAACGTTGGTGGGATTCCATCAATCTAATGTGTAACACAGCAGCATAACATACACTTGTGACACACCAGTTGTGATCAGGTGACTCATGGGCCAGTGTTGTCCCGTGCAATGTATTGTGCATAGAGTAGCAAATAACTGGCGGTGAAGTAGCAGTAGTAGTTTCACTTTCAGCTGGGCACTTAGGAGCTGTTTTCCAGCAGAATAAAAGTGATTTTCCTGGGCGTGGAATACAGATACACAGTGCACACAGGTATGTCTGGGATGTGACATGTAATACAGACACACAGTGCACACAGGTATGTCTGGGATGTGACATGTAATACAGACACACAGTACACACAGATATGTCTGGGATGTGACATGTAATACAGACACACAGTGCACACAGGTATGTCTGGGATGTGACATGTAATACACACACACAGTGCACACAGGTATGTCTGGGATGTGACATGTAATACACACACACAGTGCACACAGGTATGTCTGGGATGTGACATGTAATACAGACACAAAGTGCACACAGGTATGTCTGGGATGTGACATGTAATACACACACACAGTGCACACAGGTATGTCTGGGATGTGTCTGCAATCTTCTATGGGGCATTGCTGTTAGTTATATAGGTGAAAAACAGGTGAAAGGCTCCACACAGTCCAAGTTACAATACAACAGTGGTGGTTCCCATGTGGTGCAGATACAATCATGCACCTTCTCCGATTCAGAGATTCAGGGGTTGGTGGCTATATCATGCAGAGTCTTCTGAAGACCTGCTGAAGTTTTGATGGTATCTTACAGAATCTCCCTATGCCCTGCTTGTAAGCCAGGCCCCATCCCTACCTCCATTTACTGTTTCATTCACTGCATGGCCATTGTTGTCACATGGACAGCAGTAGAATATAGAAAGACTACACATAGTTAGCACCAGGTAGATACCTCGTGGTCTCCTCTAAGGTTATGGACTTTAACAAAACCCAGCTCTTGACACAGGAGTTAAAGGGAACCTGTCACCTCCTTTTCTCAAAATGAGCTGTTAACAGTACCTTAAAGTAGAGCCGAGTGTCATCCTAATGTTGTAGTTGAAACTCAGAACTGCCGGATGAAAAGGCTGAAAACAGAACTTTTAATCTTGCTGCGCTGGCTTTCCGGTGTGGGCTTGAAGTCAAGGGGGCAGCGGCCTCCTTGCTTCAAGTCAAGAAAGCCACTCCCCACTTGCGCTTGACTGACAGTTAGCCGGGGTGCCGGGGATCGCAGAAATCTCGCGCATGCGCGTTGCGCGACTGAGTACTGCGCGATCCCGGCACCCGGCTCTTCATGTTGCCGGCGCTTCAGTAGTCATTGCGCATGCGCCGCCTTACATCAGTGACCCCGTGCGTGGACGGCGGGCACGCTCTCCCAAGCGCGCTCGCATAGTAAGGCGGCGCATGCGCAATGACTACTGAAGCGCCGGCAACATGAAGAGCCGGGTGCCGGGATCGCGCAGTACTCAGTCGCGCAACGCGCATGCGCGAGATTTCTGCGATCCCCGGCACCCCGGCTAACTGTCAGTCAAGCGCAAGTGGGGAGTGGCTTTTTTGACTTGAAGCAAGGAGGCCGCTGCCCCCTTGACTTCAAGCCCACACCGGAAAGCCAGCGCAGCAAGATTAAAAGTTCTGTTTTCAGCCTTTTCATCCGGCAGTTCTGAGTTTCAACTACAACATTAGGATGACACTCGGCTCTACTTTAAGGTACTGTTAACAGCTCATTTTGAGAAAAGGAGGTGACAGGTTCCCTTTAAGTAATTACATGGACGAATGCCCAACAAGACCCTTGCCCTCTCAAGGCAGGAAGGACATTCCCCATTTAGAATGTTGCTACTGGCCCAAGTGAGGAGCACGGAATCCCCAACTTATGCTTTCTCATGCTGCACAGGGCCTATGCCATGTACTATCCCACCAAAAATGGAGTCTTGGGTCTTATCTTACACCATGTTGTATTGGAAATATAACAAATGTTAGGTATTTACAAATAGTAAACCACGACATTTCACATAAGACAATATGCAAACTATACAGTATAAATACTAGTGTCTATAAACATTTATAAACGTGGGTAACCAGGGGTATAGAAGATTGTCCTCTGTGATTACAAAAATGCAGAATCTGATTGCAGTTATAGTACTGTATTCTGTATACTATATTCTAACTAATACAAATTACCACCATCCACTGGATAGGGGACAAATATCTGATTGTTGGGAGACTGACCGCCGGTCTTCAGAACAGAGCTCCCATTGCCCTATCCCCATGGAGCGGCAAGTCGAGCATACACCCTGCTGCTCCATTCATTCTCTATGGGGCTGCAACATTTATCTATCTTCAGAAGTCCCATAGAAAAATAATGGATTTCAGGGCGCATAGTCAACCTGCTGTTTCACTAGGATGGAGGAACAGGACCTCCTTTCTCACGTTCAGTGGGGATCCCAGCAGTTGGACCTCTAACAATTAGTTAAAGGGGTTATCTGATTTCTGAAACACCCCTCCCCCATGTCCCGGGCCCCTCACAGGCAATATACTTACCCTGCTCCCCACGCTGCTCCTGGTCCCCGCAACACCGCTGCTGCTTCTCCCTGCACATCGGATTGGTTAAAACATCCTGTGTTGGGGGAGAGCAGGACATGGTGGGGGGGGGGTCATTAACTAGAGTACCCTTTCAATGATAGATTTCTTCAGCAGCTTCTCCGAAAGAATTCTGTAGGAAGGTACTTATACTGAGCTGAGTAAACCTCTGCAAAGTCTTACATTATGAATATTGCATGCATATTTTTAGAACGGTAATGGGACAATATGGCTCTTAAAAGTAACTTGACCTGCAGTTAATGCAATGAAAAGATCAGGTTATGCCCTTGCACCTGATAGGAATTTCATCTGATGGAGCAGCAAATAAACCGCAGCATTATTATATTATAAATATGCATATACAGAGGACTACAGCCTGCATAGAAATACTAAATGAGATGGAAAATGTACAGTACAGTGCAGACATGATGATCTGCAGCTATAGTACAAAGAAATTAATTTTCCAAAGATCATTGACTCCCATATTTGTGGTGTTGGATGTCTGCTTTAATAACCTCCTCTCCAATACCTTTTAAAGGGTATCTGTCAGCAGATTTGTACCTATGAAACTGGCTGACCTGTTACATGTGTACTTGGCAGCTGAAGACATCTGTGTTGGTCCTATGATCAAATGTGCCCGCATTGTTGAGAAAAATTAAGTTTTAATATATGCAAATGAGCCTCTAGGAGCAACGCGGGTGTTGCCATTACACCTAGAGGCTCTACTCTCTCTGCAACAGCTGTACCCTCTGCATTGTGATTGCCAGGGTTAGGCAGTAAAAACTTCATCATGCCTGGCCCTGTCAATCACAGTGCAGAGGGTGTGGCAGTTGAAGAGCCTCTATTTGCAATAGCAAGGCCCCCTTTGCTCCTAGAGGGAGGTCCCTGCTCAGGTGTACCCTATCCATTAGCTGTCATTAAGAAATATATTAGAAACCACTTACAGTCTGGATGACTATTAAAACTGGTGCCATGATACCCAACACTGCAAGTATTTTTTTATAGCATTCTAGAAAATTATATTTTAATATCCAGAATTGGTGACTCTTCTAATTTTACATATGGTATGATTATAAACTTATGGCATATTGATGGGATATGTCACCACTTAATGATCGGTGGGGATCTGTCCTCCGGGACCCTCACCAATCCTGAAAATAAAGGTGACACAGGACTGGTTTAGGCTGCTTTCACACTTGCGTTCCGGTATTAAGATCCACCATAGGATCTAAATACTGGAGAAAAATGCTTCTGTTTTGTCCCCATTCATTGTCAATGGGGACAAAACGTAAATGAACAGAATGGAAAGCTCCAAAAAGCATTTCATTCCGTTTGGTTGAATTCCCATACCAGAGAGCAAGCTGCGGTTTTCTTTCCGTCCTGGGATGCGGTGCAAAATGGATCCGGCATGACCCACAATGCAAGTCAATGGGGACGGATCCATTTTCTCAGACTCAATATAAAACAGATCTGTCCCCCATTGACTTTCAATGGAGTTAATGACGGATCCGTCATTGCTATGTTAAAGATTATACAACCGGATCCGTTCATAACGGATGCAGACGATTGTATTATCAGCAACTGAAGTATTTTTTCTGATCCCTGCCAGATCAGGCAAAAACGCAAGTCTAAAAGTAGCCTTAGTACTGTATCCCTACAGTACTATGTGAAGGGAACTACAGTCCAGCTCCATTCAAGTAAATGGACCAATGCTGAAGATTCCTGCACAGTCAGTGGAGCCAAACCAGCATTATGCCCCTTCATTCTCAGCAGGAAGATAGAGAAAAAAGCCATTTCCATATTCCTTATATTCCCAAGAACATAAAGATAAGGGAAGCTGCAATCGGGAGAAAGTTGGAAGGATCCCATGTACATTCAATGATCAGTCAATCCCACTGAATTTCAGGAGGCTCAGCCGACATATAGTTATCTCTGAATTAGAGATGAGCGAATCTTCAAAGATTTGCTTCGGAGACTATTCGCTGAATTTTTTAAAAGACTTGTTTTGGCAAATATTCGCCAAATTTTTTAAAAAGATTCGCTTCGGATAAGAATGCATTTGGTCCAAGTTGCTTTGCTTTCATATGCTTGAAGCTTCAAACATTAAAAAATATTCATTATTCGGGTCGTGTTCTGTGAACATTTCCACAAAAATAACGAACATACAGTCTAAGCGTTGTTAAAAGTAAGCTACTTAACTGAATACGTAAGCATGAGCGTACCCATACACTGCGAACATTCCTGCACAAATAGCGAACATATAGTACAGACCAAAAGTTTGGACACACCTTCTCATTCAAAGAGTTTTCTGTATTTTCTTGACTATGAAAATTGTAGATTCACACTGAAGGCATCAAAACTATGAATTAACACATGTGGAATTATATACTTAACAAAAAAAGTGTGAAACAACTGACAATATGTCTTATATTCTAGGTTCTTCAAAGTAGCCACCTTTTGCTTTGATTACTGCTTTGCCCACTCTTGGCATTCTCTTTATGAGCTTTAAGAGGTAGTCACCTGAAATGGTATTCCAACAGTCTTGAAGGAGTTCCCAGAGATGCTTAGCACTTGTTGGCCCTTTTGCCTTCACTCTGCGGTCACCCCAAACCATCTCGATTGGGTTCAGGTCTGGTGACTGTGGAGGCCAGGTCATCTGGCGTAGCACCCCATCACTCTCCTTCTTGGTCAAATAGCCCTTACACAGCCTGGAGGTGTGTTTGGGTTCATTGTCTTGTTGAAAAATAAATGATGGTCCAACTAAACGCAAACCGGATGGAATAGCATGCCGCTGCAAGATGCTGTGGTAGCCATGCTGGTTCAGTATGACTTCTATTTTGAATAAATCCCCAACAGTGTCATCAGCAAAGCACCCCCACACCATCACACCTCCTCCGTGCTTCACGGTGGGAACCAGGCATGTAGAGTCCATCGGTTCACCTTTTCTGCGTCGCACAAAGACATGGTGGTTGGAACCAAAGATCTCAAATTTGCACTCATCAGACCAAAGCACAGATTTCCACTGGTCTAATGTCCATTCCTTGTGTTCTTTAGCCCAAACAAGTCTTCTCTGCTTGTTGCCTGTCCTTAGCAGTGGTTTCCTAGCAGCTATTTTATCATGAAGGCCTGCTGCACACAGTCTCCTCTTAACAGTTGTTGTAGAGATGTGTCTGCTGCTAGAACTCTGTGTGGCATTGACCTGGTCTCTAATCTGAGCTGCTGTTAACCTGCGATTTCTGAGGCTGGTGACTCGGATGAACTTATCCTCCGCAGCAGAGGTGACTCTTGGTCTTCCTTTCCTGGGGAGGTCCTCATGTGAGCCAGTTTCTTTGTAGCACTTGATGGTTTTTGCGACTACACTTGGGGACACTTTCAAAGTTTTCCCAATTTTTCGGACTGACTGACCTTCATTTCTTAAAGTAATGATGGCCACTCGTTTTTCTTTACTTAGCTGCTTTTTTCTTGCCATAATACAAATTCGAACAGTCTATTCAGTAGGACTATCAGCTATGTATCCACCTGACTTCTGCCCAACACAACTCATGGTCCCAACCTCATTTATAAGGCAAGAAATCCCACTTATTAAAGCTGACAGGGCACACCTGTGAAGTGAAAACCGTTTCAGGTGACTACCTCTTGAAGCTCATCAAGAGAATGCCAAGAGTGTGCAAAGCAGTAATCAAAGCAAAAGGTGGCTACTTTGAAGAACCTAGAATATAAGACATATTTTTAGTTGTTTCACACTTTTTTGTTAAGTATATAATTCCATGTGTGTTAATTCATAGTTTTGATGCCTTCAGTGTAAATCTACAATTTTCATAGTCATGAAAATACAGAAAACTCTTTGAATGAGAAGGTGTGTCCAAACTTTTGGTCTGTACTGTATAGTCTAGTGTTGTTAAAGGTACGCTACTTAACTGAATATGTACGCATTACCGTACAAATTATCAGATGCGTACGTAGTGTTAGCCTACAAATTATCAGATGCTTAGCATACAAATTATCAGATGCGTACGTAGTGTTAGCCTACAAATCATCAGATGCGTAGCATACAAATTATCAGATGTGTATGTAGCTTTAGCGTACAAATTATCAGATGCATACGTAGCGTTAGCGTACAAAGATTTAAGAACATTTAAGAAGATTCGTACGAAGCTAATCTGAAAAGATTCTGGATATCTTCAGTGTAGGAAATAACGAAGGTTCGTAACGAATATACGAAGCAGCGAATAGATTCGCTCATCTCTAATCTGAATGTTAGACATTTGTTTTTCAATGGATTTTCATCTTTATTCAGTCTTAGTCTGAACACATTCAGCCCCAAATATTATCTTAATATATTTTCTTGCTGCAATTTATAAAATTTTATCTACGATCATTATGGACCTTTAGTCTACTGCATTAGATTGCAGAATTTCCATCGCACATTGGCTGAGGGGCACTGTTGTTCTACCTGCGGTGCTATATTTCTACATTCATTAAAGTCTATTGCAGGGATATGTTAAGCAGATCTACATCGTCTATTCTCAATTAGTATACCTTGAAATTATGTGTGTGACATTAGTTGGAAAAGGCCATTTCACCCATGGCTGCTTATGGAACAGGCAATTTACGCTCAAGTGTTCCCCTAGAGTAAGCCAGTATGAGGATTTATTGTGGTCTGCTGATATGTCTAACTGCCCTTGTAAATTACAATTAAGCATAGGAAAATGTATAAATCTATAATGTTTTTCCTAACTGAACTACAGATGAAAAATTATGTTTCTGTCTTAGGTAGTGTTGAGCAAAACGAGCTTCGGATCATCGTTCCGAAGTCGATTCGGTCAAACACTTCGATTTTACTGTTGCCTAATGTACGGCATTAAAATGTATTGCCTATGTTGAACAAAAAAAATCTTTAAAAACATTTAAAATTAGGAATCTGAAGTTGGGTTTTGCATCGACTGGTACCTCAGTACCAAACTTGACTTCAGATACCTAATTTTAAATGTTTTGAAAGATGCAGAAATGAGTACCAAATTCATTCACCGAAGTCTCACGTGACTTCAGGTGAAACAAAGTTTGCCTACATGGAGGCAATAAATTTTAATGCTGTATGGAGACAGGTCTCTGACAGCATTAAAACCGAAGTGTTTGAACAAATCGACTTCAGATCTTGGATCTGAAGCTCGATTTGCTCAAGCCTAGTCTTAGGCTAAGACAGACTTGGTTCTTTTTCACTAAAAATTTTGGAAACTAAACTGCAATGGTCAGATGTTATAAATCTGTATTAGATTAGTAACTATCTTCTTCACATTCTGCATTTCCAAAAAAGTTGAGAATAGATTTATGTTTGTTGTGATTGTTTGAACCATTTGTGCCATTTTTATCTGAAGTTGGTGTTTATTGCAAGACAATAGTAGGCTTGTATTGTCCAATTGTTCTGTTGGAAGAATATTACCGCCTACAGTACATTTGTCCCCGTAACACATTTACAAGTATTATTTCTTTAAAGTAACTCTACGGAGAACCTAAAGAAGTTTTCGATTATCTATTGAAGTCCCATCCATGAGACCCTCATGATCAGAAGTATGCAATGCAGGCTTTTCACTATTATATACGGTCAAGCGACATCTGCACAAGTGTAGCTGTACTTGATAGTGCACCTTAAGCATAATCAAACCCATTAACTTGTACAAGCTTCACTGTGTACTGGAGTATAGGGGCTGCATCGGTTTCTCTGATCAGGAGGTCTCAATCACCCTGTGATCATATTAATGGCCTAAGCTAAAGGTAGGCTATTAATGTTACATCTTGAAAAAAAAGCTTTAACTTCACACACCACACATTTGATTCTTTGCATTTCAAAATTGTATCTTTTTGGTGTTTTTCATGCTTCCAACTTCTTCTTTATATGTATGGAATAATGTAAACTGCCTTTAGATGAAAAACCTTGGAGTTGACCTTTTCAAAGCATATTGTTACTGGTGTTAAAGGTCACAAAACTTAGAGATGTCTTCTAATATTCTTAAAGGGATTTTCTAGGAGTGTAGCATTTAGCATATCCTCATGACATGTCACCAATATGTGATTGTGGTGTTCTGACTCCTGACAACCCCACAGATCTGCTGTTTGAGGAGTTCTCAGTGCTCCAGTGAGCGCTGCTGCCTCTTCACGGCATATCAAGCACAGTTCCACACATTATATAGCGCTGTGCTTGGTTTTGTAGCCCAGGTCCTTTCACTTGAATGGGACTGAGCTGCAAATAGGCCACGTTACCAATGATCATGATGTCACTTGGCCTAGGGTGAGGCCACAGTGCTCACCAGAGAGCTGTAACCCCATCAAACAAGCTGATCAGCAGGGCTTCTGGCAGTTATACCTCACTTATCAGATATTGGATATATTACCCTTAGGATAGGCTATGAATAACGAACTCCCAAAAAAGCCCCTACAATTAAGAGTAGGGACACACTATTGGAGGTACAGATGCAGCCGAGATAAACTTGATGGTTAACTAAAGAATGGAAAGAAAAAGATAACTAGTTTTTCAACGGATTTCAATGGCACAAGATAACCAAGATAACACTGTACCATATGTTATCAGAGTCAACTTTAGCTCGGCTACATCTGTACATGTATATTGTAATATTTTAGCTGCTGCAAAACTTTGTATGAAGTAGAAGTGGGAGCTCCATGCCAATGCCTTTGTGAATATCTTGAATTGTTCTCTATCTTTTCTGAATAATGTTCGCAAAATAAGGGTATATGATTTCCAGATTTCAAGAGGAATCCGGAGCCTCTTGAGGGCATTTTACATGGTCTGATGATCAGGAATGAGCGTTTTTAGGAATATTGGTTCGCCAATCATTGGCGTACGTGAATATACACCTCCCCCTAACAGGTTGTTTGTTGTTTGATCAATCCTTTCTTGTTTGTTGGCAGCACTTAACCACAACAATAATTGCTGCTGACAACAGTGTAACTAAATGGCCGCCTGAACAATCATAAGTATGAACAATAAGTCTTGCGGCTGTTCTTTCTGGCAATTTGACCATGTGAAAGGTGGCATGAAGGGTGAGGATGATGATGATGATTGTGTGTTGGGCAGAGTCTGGGAGCTTGGCTAAGTGAGGTGCTGAGGTGGAGATAACAACAGAGGAGGAGAGTGGTGACCATGATATTAATAAAGAGCCAAAGAAACTTGCAGCCTGATCCTATGATGTTTTCCTGTTGCCTAAAGGGAGGCCAAATTACTTTATTATCAGGAAACAGTGTACACAGCTTGCTGCAGCATATCTTGAGAGGTATCCTTGAAATTATCACAATCGCTTTGCCAAATAAAAAGGAAGACTAAAGGAGGAGACAAGCGCTCTTTGAACTGCATCAATGTAAATGAGATGCTGGGTCAACTGCAACTCCCGAGTTAGAAATTAATTCCTTAGTACAGTAGTTTAAAGTGTTGTTCTCGGCGCTCCTGGACACTTATCTCTTGGAATCATGTGATCATTATTAGAAATGCCATGTTTTGTGAATAATTTATGGCATTTGAAACGGTTTCTGTGGTGCTTTATATGGGAAGTGAAATAAAATGTTCAACATGATCTGCAAGTTTCAAGAAAGTGTGCTTGGCTCTGAAATGATAAATTGCCTCAGCTCATAACATTACTTCTAAGACTGATGAGAAAAACTGATTTCATTTATAATCTTTACCCGCTCAAGGTTTTTTCTCAAGAGAGAGAAAAAAGTCCATGCCCTCCTAAGGATTAAAAATAGATTAAATCAGAATATCATTATGAAAGCTCATATGGCACACGCTGCATTCGAATGACCTGGTGAGCAACAAAGGAGATTGTGAGATTTTAACATTCAAAATGGTTATTAAAATAACCTTATGCCACTGGGCCCCAAGGGTAAATGTCTAACAGGGCCCTCACCTACCAGATGACATTTATAATACTGATGTTTTCTTATATGTCGGATGGACCACCTTCAGCACCAAGGTTGGAGTTTATAGCTTATAGAAGACAAAACATTGCTGTAGCTCTTTCCACATTTTGATATTCTCTTAAAACCCTATGTCCCACCACGTGCTAATGTGTACAACCCAAACTTCCACGTTGTGCACACATCTAAAATGCATCAACAACACTTCCCTTTGTGCACTGCACTGCCTTCTCATGTCCAATGGGATCAACCCACTCCTTCTCTCTCCTGGTCTACTACACTTCCAACCCTCAGCTGTTCCCTCCCAGTACACCTTAGTCCTCTGAAAGAATCCACCCACAGAGCTTCTTATTGACAAGCTGTGGATTCCACCTCCCTGGCTTCCCATCCCACTGAATTGTCACATGATTATGATATCACATTCATTGCCCTGAGCAATCGTTCGCATGATGTGAGGCATTCATATGCTGAATGCTGACCCCATGGCCAAATCTCGAGAACTGGAAGGTATGAAAAGTGCAAGTACATTGAAAATTTTCTAAGATCTTATAGCGTGACATAATGCTCAGTAAAAGTTTCTTTAAGTTTAAAGGTGATTTTTCAAAGTCCCCCAGGATCATTAAGGTAGTCTGATTTTTCGTCAATGTTCAAGAAACTGCAACCAAATGCTATGTCTCACTCATGCCCACAAGGGAACGGATGAGTTCCCCAGCACAGCATCTCAACCAGCCTATATCAACTCAGTTTATTATTATAGAACCATCAGGTGGCTGAGATGATTTCTACTTCTATATTGGCAGGGCAGCCAATATCTTCTTTCTTCAAAGACACCTATAATCAATCATATTGAGTATCTTATTGTCTACCTCTAAGTGAGAATGTAGTATTTTCATGGAGCTGTACAGTGGCCCCTAGAATTAATTTTAATGGTGGGCACTGGGCACCCCAGTCTGACACTGGTCTCAGTCACCAGGTGTCATATATATTCTAACCTTATTATCTATCAAACCCACGAGCAACTCACACATGTTCAGTAAAGGGAAAATAAGTGTTGAGGACTGGAGACTACATTTCAGAGGAAATAACACACAGCTCACTAAAACACACACTCTGGAGAAGTCATACAAACTACTACTGTGGTAGTATACTATTCCTGCAAGGATCACCTACCTGGACCCCTTCCTCAAATAGCTTTTGTAACCTACAACCATATTTGCGGTCAGGGGCGTAGCTAAAGGCTCATGGGCCCTGGTGCAAGAGTTCAGCTTGCCCCCCCCCTTCCCTCAGCGCTGTGCACGTAGCTTTTCTGCCGGCCAAGTCAAAAATTGAACCCCCCCCATGCCAAATTCTCACCCTAACCTTTTCCCTCCTAACATTACGTATATCACTACAGAACATACAGGGTAAGGCTATATTCACACGACAGTTGTTTTAGCAGCCTCCGATCTGCATATTTTGCGGCTCAGATGCGGACCCATTCACTTAAATGAACACTGTGTGCTGCAGAGGCGTTGCTAGGGTCTCAAAAGATCCGGGGCCCAAGCCCCAATGAATATGGCGCAATTCTCTATGTCGACCCTCATCCCAACAGTAGCACATACCTCACATCCTGTGCCTCCCAACTGACGTCTTCTGTGATGTAGATCTTCTCCATTCGAAAACCAAAACACATATCTACAAAAGACACAAAATGGAGCCTATATTGTGCTGTAAAAATATGACAATCTTTATTGAATACATAAATAAGATAGTAAAACTACTGTAATAAGGGAGGGGGTGGCAGTGCAAGAAAAAACACCATCCCTGGCCCACATATGGCCTTTAGTACATGTTCATACAATGTATAAAGTAACACAATGGTGAGCTCATTAATATAAAACCTGGTCATATAAGGGCGCCATGTAACTATCCATCCAAGAGTGGCGCAAATCAAGCAGCCATGTAATGACATATGGTACCCATATCTGCCCCAGGATATAGAGGCTACAGCCAAAGCTAGACCAAGCATACAGGCAAAACACCTACATATATAACATAACCAAGAAGTCTCACCAGAGATGATCAAGGCCAGAAAGAGGACCAGGGATGGCGTTACCCCGACCCGCGTTTCGGCGTGTCCTTCTTGCACTGCCACCCCCTCCCTTATTACAGTAGTTTTACTATCTTATTTATGTATTCAATAAAGATTGTCATATTTTTACAGCACGATATAGGCTCCATTTTGTGTCTTTTGTAGACATGTGTTTTGGTTTACTCCCAGGAGCTTGTGCGTTTTATATGCGCTTTTGAGCTAATATGATGCAGGTGGCGTGGTGGTCACTGTGACTAATTATTAATAATATATATACTAGCGTTCCCGCCATTTATTTTTGCATCTGGGTTGTTCATTTTTGTTTGCTTTGTATCTTCTCCATTCGGCCCAGACAACTTTTCTCAGCCGCCTCGTCTCTGCAGAGTATGACACACAGACATCTTACCTTCCTCACATTTCTATAATCATCCCCCAACCTGGAGTCCCCACAGTGTTATCCTGCTGCTCACTGTGCTCCCTGATACCCCCAAATACTATCCTGAAGAAATATCCCCAAGATTGTCCCCATTACTAGAAGAGTCCTCCAGTATTAATAATGCCCTCACAGAGCCCTCAGTAGAAATAAGGCTCCTTATTATTCCCCCAGTGGTAATCAAGCTCAGTACAGACCCCTCAGTAGTAATAAGGCCCCCATAGTGTTCTTAGTCTTATTTCTTAGTAGAAATAAGGCAGATCTATAAGTCTCTCCTATAGAGCCTCCAGTAGTAATAAGAACGCCTAATGTCCCCTGGATTTATAATACCCCTACAGTTCCCCCAGTATTTATATCGCTCCCCCTACTGTTATAATGCTCACCCTGAAGTGCCAGCTGTAGTTATATTCCTCCCTTTAGTGTCCTCAGAAATTATAATTCTTCAGCCTCCCTCCTGTGTAAATAGCATCACACCATCTCTCCAGCCCCCTCCAATATACAGTCCCATGTAAATAACATCCCTCTTTATCTACAGCCCCCTCCAAATACAGTCCCATGTAAATAACATAATTCCAATAGCCGTCATCAACATATAGTCCTATGTAAATATCACTCCCTCCAACAGCCGCCTTCAACATGCAGTCCCATGTAAATAACATCACTCCATGCCACAGTCCAATGTAAATAAGGCTACTTTGATACCAGCGTTTTTGGTGGATCCGTCATGGATCAGCAAAAACGCTTCCGTCATGATAATACAACCATCTGCATCAGTTCTGAACGGATCCGGTTGTATTATCTTTTAAATAGCCAGTTTGGATCACTTTCGTCATGCGGATACTAAAACGCAGCAAGCAGCGTTTTAGTGTCCGACTCCAAAACGGAATGCTGACTAAACTGAAGCAAACAGAAGCAAAACTGATGCATTCTGAACGGATCCTTTTCCATTCAGAATGCATTAGTTTCAAATCTGTTTTTATTTATGTGAAGCAGTATGATAACAGCTATATACATTGACATCTTGTTTGGAACAGCCAAAGTACATGAGTTTACAAGTCCATATACATCTGTAAGGGTTTCAAGAGATGATTCTATATAACAATATACAACGGTATGTGTTCAAAGAATAAAGCAATTGTTCATTCAGAATGCATTAGGACAAAACTGATCAGTTTTGGACTGTTTATGAGAGCCTGTGATGGAAAGTAGCCTAAGGCTAGTTTCACACCTGTGGCAGGGGACTACGGCAGGCTGTTCTGGAGGGTAAACAGCCCGCCAGATCCGTGCTGCAGCAGGTGCACGTGTGGGGCTGGAACTACTCTCCGGCCCCATTCACTGTAATGGGGGCGGGCCGCGGATCCAGCCACACCATGGCAAACCCTGCCAAGAGTCAGCCGGAACAAAAGTACAATATGGGGGCCCGGTCGCAACTGCAACTGCTGTGACCCCTATAGCTATGCCACTGTTTGTGGTGTTGGACAGAGATTATACATTGGTATCATCAAAGCTAGCAGGCAATTTATTACCTTATTCTCCCTACCAACACAAACAATGTGATTGAGACATTTCCAAAATGTGTTTGATAACTATTGCCTGTTGAGAACTGACTATTCACTCAGTTAAGTCAGTTCACTCTGCACCAATAAGGGGCAATCACCCTAAAACAGCCGTCTGCAGATGAGGTACTGGCTTAGCTATTGTTCAAGTTATGATTCAAGGTCTATTTAAAACCGCTCTGTCACCAGATCACCCCTATTAACCCAGGCACATGGCCTGGTAGGAGTGGTCCTGCAGTTTAGAAAATACCTTCCCCCTCACTGTCAGTACCATGGTTATTGATAAAGTCATACTTTTATTCCTTCGCAGGCACGCAATTTTGAGTACCAGGAGGTGGGCTTTTTCAATACAAGCACCGCTATGCAACACTTATGACATCTAAACACAACCCCTTCCACTTGATTGGCAGCACTAGAGTACGACTTCAACTTGGTATAGAACTGTGAATCAAGGGAAGGGGGGTTGTTTAGACATTGGTAGACGTCGCATTGTGGTGCTTGTACTGAAAAAGCCTTTCTGCTGCTGTTCAAAATTGCCTGGCAGCAAAGGAATAAAAATATGATTTTATCAACAACTGTGGTGCTGACAGTGAAGAAGAAGGCATTATTTTAAACTGCTATTAAACCAGGCACAATAGGGTGATCCTGCAGCCACCTTAAAAGGTCAGGTATTGACTTTTGATAGCTACCTTACATCTGATGGCATCAGAGGTTCAGCTTTCTTTTTTGAAAGAGACCTAATTTGCACATGATGTGGTCTGAGTTACATATTCCAAATGTTTTTCCAGAATTGTTATTTAATGGGGAACACAATTAGGTACTAAGACAGACATGATGACAGGATAGCCGACCAATCCTCTTCAAGTCCTACCTATGAAACCTAACTAGATTTTCCCGAGATATCTTTAGGATCTGTTTCCAAAAGCTTTGCAACCCGCCACATTCTGTAAAGAGCACGTTTCGTAAATGAGTTATCATGCTTGTAAAAATGTAAAAGAAAAATGCCAACTGGATTGAAATTGGGAAAAAGAAGCAACAGGCAGTTTATCAGCTCCGCCTGACAGCACAATCTCTTCTGCAAATTCTCACCTATAATTGCTATTTATCATTCTAAATATAACTGATTTATTCAGCGCCATTACTATTTATGTGTGGTGCGTAAGCGTTAAGTCTTCTGGGAAAGTCAGCCTTGAAAGTTAATGTATGGAATTTTCCTGTAGATCAGTATAGCAGCAGGAGCCAAGAAAGAATCATATCAAAGCATTATTATGGCATTATGATTTGTATGAGAGCAGGAAAGTAAAGAAACAATAAAATAAAAGGCTGAAATAACAGCCTGAATTGTTTTGTTAGAACCTGACCTCAAAGCGTCACAGGCCTCTTATTGATAGATCCTGTACGTTCCAATTAAAAAGATCAAACACCCGAGCAATCTCTACGCCTGAACTAAGACCAAGACAATAAAAGTTAATTGAGTGGTTGGTTTAGCCTGGGTTTACCCTTGCTGTGTTTTTATTTCATCAAGTCTGCACCGTATGGAGGAAGGTTCTGTTTTATACTGACAGAAGGTTTTATCTGTTTGATGTCATTAATTAAAATACACCATGGCCTTGATGTAACAAAATAAAATTATGGTGCACCTTTCAAGATCTGGGTCCCCATAGTTCAGGGCCACAATAATCGTAATAATAGTTGCAATCATGTTGTTATCAGTTTTGGATGAGCCGCATAACAGGAAGAGCAGAGAGTAGGATGGGAGTGCTAGTGTCTCTGGCCACCATAATTATTGACAGTGGCAATCCTGACACCGATACCCCCTAGGGCCAGGGCAGTGATAGAAGGGTGCATCCTTTCTTCCCTCCAGACATACCCTAAAGTTGGGACTCCTGCCTGATGGTAGTTAGGGTTCTCTTAGTGTTATGAATCTTTTACAGGTGAAGGGCAGAGTGTGTAGGTGCTGTGGCTGACGAATGGTGTTGGAGTTAGGTCAGTTCTAAAAGATAAACAACTCTTTCTTTAGTAAAGTGCAGAAAGGGAGTTGTAGTACTTCCAACAATATCAAGGCACAGTTCCAAGGTGAGTCACAGTGCAGTTTTCCAATAGCTGTACAGTTTATAGGCAAACAGCAACAATGATGATAATAGGAGAAATAGTCCCTAAGCTCCTTCTAAACACTTTGCAACCTTTCCAAATGGTCAGCCAAGCTGTTATAGAAAAAAGTGTAAAAGGTGCCATTAACTGTTAATACTACAACACATTGAATGGTGCTGTATTCATGAGAACTTTGTTTTCAGTCCAGCATAACAGAAACCAGACGGATCCGTTATGCTTTCCCATAGGCTTCTATTATGACTGATCAAAACGGAATGCCTCTTAAAGGTGTTCGTTTTGATTTCTGTCCTATGGATTCCGTTATTTTCCGTTATAACTATGTTATAACGGAAAGCTAGAACGGAATCTCTAACAGTGGTGTGAAAGAGCCCTAACGTCCTTTAAGAAGCCCATGCATAATATGGCTGCTATTCCAAGAATGATGAATTGCAATTTTATATAAGCATGTTTTGTTCTGAGGACAACAGGACAGATTTACCAAGACTAGCATTTCCCGTGCCAGCCTTACTAACTAAAGTGCACCAAGTTTAGTAAGAGGTACTTCTTCTGCAGCGACGCAAGTAATTCACAGTAGCAATCTTCACACCGATGCTCTACTAGGGCCATGCAGTGGTAGAGGGCACAGTCCTTCTTCCCTCGGGGCATTGTGATGTTGGGGCTTCTACCTGATGGTAGTTGGGGTGTGCATGGTGTTATAGGTGTTGTATGGATTAGGGATGAGCGAACTTTTGAAAAGTTCGGTTCGGTTCGCTTCGGCGAACTTTAGTGAAGTTCGGATTCGTACGAACCGAACCTAAAACGAACCTTGCTATAATGGCTGAATAATTGCTGCTACAATAATGGGAGTCTGATAGGGTATAGTTTCGTTTACTTGCAGTTGCTATTACAATGAAAAAAGTGGAAAAAATCCAAGTGACTTCAACAACGGCGACGTAAAATATACGCATATTTGAGAATTTACACTAATGCGTACGCTAATGCGAACATTCCCGCACAAATAACGAACGTACAGTGTAGCGTTGTTAAAGGTACGCTACTTAACTGAATATGTACGCATTAGCGTACGCATACACTGCGTCTGCGAACATTCCTACTCAAGTAACGAACATACAGTCTAGCGTTGTCAAAGGTACGCTACTTAACTGAATATGTACGCATTAGCGTACATTCTCAATAAATATGCGTATATTTTGCGTCGCCGTTATTTTAACCAGATTCGTCACGAACTTTCTGAAAATTCGGTTCGATGACGAACCGAACTTTTGGGAAAGTTCATAACGAATCTGGTTCATTACGGTTCGGTTCGCTCATCCCTAGTATGGATGCAAGGGAGGGGAGGTAGATGCTATGGCCAGGTTATGGTGCTGGAATCAGTAACCACACCAATTGAAGAAAATAGACACGTTTTTTTTTTTTACTAAACTGCAGAATAGGAGTTGTAGTATTCTGGTATATGGTAATCATAAACCAGTTCCAAACTATTCACAGTGGAAATATACCCAGCAATATATGGGTATAAGCAAGGTTGGGGTTTGTAGTACTCCTCTTCTGTATCTTTCTAAGGTTTCTTTCTACAGAATCTAATGCTAGTAATGAGGTTCTTGCAAACTTGTCAGTAACTCCCAGTTGAGGGGTATATGATGAAGGTAAAGTTGACCAGGACCATATCCAAGTCTTTACCACCCTTAAATAGCAAATTCCTTACTGACTGAGTACATTGATGGCCTTGCAGAGTGCGGACCTTCTTGGTTCTTCCTTTCTCTCTCTGAATACTGTAAGGTATAAATGGCTTTCTGTCTTTGGATCTTTCAGATACAGTGATGCTCTGGGATGTAAGCCTAGTCCTTTGATGCATGAGAATACATAGCTCCTCTCACTTCCTAACTCTAGGAAGTGAGAGGACTGAGATAGGGGCAGACCTGAGTCCATCCCCCAGCTTCCTACAGGGGCAGAATAAGGATTTTTAACCCTAAAATATTCATACAAAACTATGCTGAGCTGTACAATGCATCAAATAGTATTAAATAACAGTCTACACGATGAGTTGGCATAAAATCTTTCAAAGATGTGCCCCATTGTGCCCAGGTTATAAAAATTATTCAAACTATTTCCATGCATTTTAGGCTTAGCCTTACTGAACAATCTTCTTGCTGGGTTAAACTTTTTGAAAATAATTATATCCATAGAAAATGTCAAGAACCTATCAAGATAATACCTTGCAATCTGCAAACTCTGCTTATCTTCTTCTTTTTAGTTGAAATGCACCGGTGTGCACAGTTGTGTTCTAATGAGGAAATCCAAATGGATCGAGATATTAATGATTTTCTATCACTTCTCACAATTTAATATCCACTGGGTCACAACGTGCTTTGTAAAGTACAGCCATGGGTCTAATTGAAGAATAAATCTAAGGAAGAATCACTTAAGATTATAGATTTTTTCCTCCAAATAACTTGTCATCTGTTAACTGATAGGAAAAATTTGCTAATGTCCTGTAGAAAATTTTAAAAAGTCCTAGATTTGAAGTTAAAGCAAATCAAGGATAAATGAATTGCTTTGTTTTAGCAAATTCATCTGTCTGTTTCCCAAGACCATGAAAAGGGTAATGCTCCAAATATAAATGACTAAACCATTAAAATATCATTAAGTCAACTCCAGGTATTTTGACCTTCACATTTCTAAAGAACTATTTTTAACAGCCCTCAATTTATTAAATCTTTTTGGTGCTCTTTAATTTACAGATGAGCATCTATAAGTTCTACCCCTTTTGCCCTGTAGAGGGCACTGATATTACATGATTTCTAGTAAAAAAAATGGACAACCATACAACACATGGTCATGGGTCTTCAAGGTAAGGGCCTCTGTTTTACAAACTTCCATCTATAACATTGGACCTTAAAGGGCATATGGACATTATCCTGATGCTGCTATCAGCTTCTTTTTGTTTGGTCTGACCACTAGGCCCACACTAATCAATATAACAAGTGGGGTAGAAAGGGTCACAGCGCTATTTTGATTTATTAAAGGAGATGTGCAAGATTTTTATATTTATGATGACCTATCCTCATACCGTAAGGAGTTCAATCTATGAAAAAATCGGAGCCTAAGGCTACTTTCACAAGTGTTTTTGCTGAATCTGACAGGGTTCGGCAAAAACACTTCCGTTACTGATGATACAACCATCTGCATCCATACAACGGATCCGGTTGTACTATCTTTAACATAGCGAAGACGGATCCATCATGAACTCCATTGAAAGTCAATGGGGGGCGGATCCGTTTTCTATTGTGTCAGATTGTGTTATCCCGTGACAGAAAGAAAACCGCAGCATGCTCTCTGGTATGGGAACGCAACCAAATGGAACAGAATGCATTTTGGAGCACTCTGTTCTGTTCAGTTATGTTTTGTCCCCATTGACAATGAATGGGGACAAAACGGAAGCTTTTTTCTACAGTATTCATATCCTATGACAGATCTCAATATCAGAAAATAGAAATGCTAGTGTGAAAGTAGCCTAAGCCACAGCTGCTCCAGCATTGCTTCTAGGGAACAATAACACAATCATAGAGTCCTATCAGGAGCACTATATAACAGAGTTCTTATATAGCGGAGTCGATGTCTGCAAATCTGTATTGCCCCCATGCATGAAGGTCTACCTAATGCATGAGGTCTAAAGCATGTCGTGAGAAAAAGGGCTTGTGTGGAGTAATAAAAAAAGTTTTTTTTGTTGTTTTTGTTTTTATTTTAGAAAGAGCACCATTTTATCCATGGGTTGTGTCTGGTATTTCAATTTCGCGAAATTAGAATGAATAAGACTAAAATGCAATGCCAGACTCAGCCCACGGATAGACAATGCACTGATTCTAACGCTGGGCAACTACTTTACGATGCTATACAGATACTATTCTGAACCACCAAATCATAGAGTTGTAAACTGCTATGTAACAATGTGTGTTTCAGATGCTGATATTCATTCTCATCTAGGGCCAGCATGAGACAGATATACAGTCAGAGGCATCATTAGACACATTTCAACATTGTCAACCATGCTCAATCAATATTTTGTCACCACATAGAGGATTCAATCCCCGGGCTTGAAGACCTGCAATATTTATCAGTCATATTCACACTGCCAAACAAAGTGGCATTGAGATATCATTATTAGTCTGGTTAGGATTTATTTTCTTGACTCCTTCTTCCCCGATGTACAGTAGCGCCAGTTGTTAATCTCTGCACTCCGAATTTGGTAATTGCATGTTGGAACTATATCAATTTTATTTCAATAATTATCCTTGCATTCATCAGCTTGTGGCAGATACAATAATTTAATAAAGCAGATTTAATTTACATTATTCCCAGAAGAATGCCGCAGCAAAATACACAAAGGCCGTATACGTCTTTATACAGATTGTTACCAGTATGTTAATTATAGCTAACAAGTTAATAGTGCTACCATATAAACACAGGAAAAGCAGGTGTTTGTGTTTAGTCCTCTGAAACTCATAAAACAGCGGGCGGACTTAGGAATTAACTCACATTTGATGGCGCAATTTGTTGAGAGTTTATTTGGAGTGGGCAGTATAATTATCTCTAACAACAGCCCTCAATTTTCTAGGATTGTGATTGGGTTTTCATGTTATTTTGGGGGTCATAAAATTGTAGTTTTAAGGGTTTTTTTATCGCAAATCTTTCTCTTTTTTTTACAATGTTCAATGAGATTATCCCAGAGGAGAGGACTAAAAATCATTAGAGTTTGTGAACCCCTTACGTATACAAAATCATACAATTATGGTATGTATTTAAACATTGAAAACATTTAAGAGCATTTGGACCCCATTTGTTAAAGTGGTTTCCTGGGAAATATCTTATCATTGGGGATCTGACTCTTGCCACCACCAATTAACTGTTTGAAGAGGCCACGGTGCTCTGGTGAGTGATGAAGCCTATTCACAGCATAGTGTCATACATTGTATAGCGGCTGTACTTGATATTTCAGCTGAGGCCAATTGTCAGGCCTGCAGCTCCTTCAAACAGTTGATCAGCGATGGTGTTGTCAAAATGACGTCTCTGCTGAAGCAGGGTGAAGCTGAGTCCAGGAAAACCACAATGGTGGTACGAGTTCTGTGAGGTAAGTACTTACCTGGACTTTATTTAAGGTGGATCCTGGGGTTTTTCTACTTTTCCTTCTGAAATCAGACAATGAGTTTAGTTTATGGCTGTAAAATATCCTGAAATATTCACTGAAGTCAGTGAAGAACAAATAACAGGTAGATCTGTATGTCCTGCTTTTTGCAGCTAATTTTTCAGCTTTGCTGTATAGAATAGGATACAGTAAACAGAGTCATCTATTTATCATTAGTCACAAAACATTTAATGGCCACTCTACTATATTTTTGGATACCTAGATAAGACAGGATAGCTATACACTATTCACAAAGAAAAAGATCAGTATGCAGCTCCCATGCCCTCTCTGATCTCTGGAGGAGAGCTGTACTTCATCTTTTCCTGGAGAGTGATGCTTCATTATATTTAGTCATAATACACAAACACTCTGTTTCTTTATTCACATGGGGAATCCAGGAAGTATTTGTGTGGCACTGTTTTACTGTGGATTCTGGGTTACGGGAATAAATAGGCTTAACAATGGCTAAATGAATAAATGATTTACTGAATAAAATGATGCGTAAGTGATAGTGATAAATGACATATACAGACACCAGAATTTATATTATAGTTAGACAGGTTGAAAAAAGACACAGGTCCAACTTTTTCATATAAAGGAATAAAAATATACATATATAAAGGTATATAACTTAAATAGTGACCTTGCTCCAATCAGATCTTGGTAAGTTCTGGGCCAATGCCCAAAATAGTGGATAACCATGTTCAAAAGATGTATTAATTAGATCTTACCCTCTATGATAAGCTGGGAGTATTTATAACCTTCACAACAGGGTGGAGCACAGAATATTCCAAAAATTCAATTAGGTATGTGTTATAGTCCAGGTCAATGCTAGGTACCAGTTTTGGTATCTTGATATCTTCTAACTATTGTGAATAGTCTTAAGCGGAGGAACCACTAAATTAACCTTTCCATAAACAGCCTTTTTCCCCACAAATGTTTTAAAAAAAGATTAAAAAAGGTAGTAAACACATTTCTTATCTAATGAATGAAACAAAAAATCACATACTGTACGTAAGACACCCCCTTCACATTTTAATACTGTGAAAAGATTAGAAACCCAGGAATATATATTACTGTATTATAAAAGAGAAAAACACTTTAAGAAAAAAAAAAGGCTAGTGCTATCAGTGGGTTTGAGGAGGTCTGCAGAGCTCTGTTTTGTCTTTTCACCCATCAGCAGCAGCCATTGACCTCAGACTATGGAATGTGTTTCTTTTTGTTTGAGATGAAAAGGAAAGCTCTATCATATAATTATGTCTAATTATAGAGGTAGACAAAACTTTCAGATAAATACTGCATTTATTCCGTGACTTCGTATACCGTATGGAAATAACCTTTTTCTTATCCTGATGCCTTGTAACGACTGTAATTAACTGGTCTTGCAAATAAAGGCACAAAACTGACAACATACGATTCTGCTCCAAGAGTTATTATTTCGGCATAGCATGGTATGTGATCAGAAATGTGACCACAGAACAAAAAGATTATGTCATAAGCAGTGTGCAGAAGTGTATGCCTATAAGAAATGCATTGGGCTGGATGTGTACACCACTTATTGCCACTTGTATGATGCAACCCTTTTATGACCTCTACCGTATGCAGCAAGCTGTATGGCAGCACATAAAAGTCTCCTAAGACTTCATGCCACAGAGCTTCATGGAAATTGCAAGGGATGTATGCCACTATTCGGTGCTTCATGGGGTGTTTTATGTCTAAGCTGAACTTCCACTGAAGCAAAGCTTATTGTGGATAATACCTCCATACTATGCCATGCAATGGAGTATGCCATGATTTAAAATTGGAGGCATATACAGGTACAATAGGACGCCATAGAAAGAGTTGTGTTACAACTCCATAAAGCTTTGATATGGCAACCTAATTGAAAACAATGGGGACATTTTTTAAGTCAAATCCTTGAGTCTGGACTTGCGTAATTTTCACCAGATGTAGCAAATGGATAAATTTGGCTCATCATTGAATAAGACACTTTAGTCTTGAAATCCTACCCCACTTTTTCTACTTCATCCCCCAAATGGAGTGAAATATTGTTGTTTTTTGAAACATTTTAAAAAGTTGCAATTGATCAATCTGAAGTAAAACTAATTAATATACTAAATTAAACAAATTAACATAGCTAACCAGCTCTACTTTCCCACCCATTTTTCAAAATTGGAATGAGTGGAGTAAAAAATGCAAAAGTCACAAAGTCACAAAGCCTATTATGCAACTTTTTAATGCCAGAACTATGGAGTTCAAGGCATGATAAATGATCCACAATACTTCTTCATGCACTTTGTATAGCATTTTGATAAAAAAAAAATTAAAGTCCTACCCCATCAATCAATAATCTTAAAGACTTTTCTTCTGCTTCTGGTTTGCTGAATGTATTTTAGCTACAGATTAGTGCCTAAAACTGTCTAAAAGAAACATGGAAGCACAAAAATCATATTGAGGTCCCCTAGCACAGGCACAGAGAGGTCAGGGTATGACTTTGCCTGTGTTAGGAAACATCAATCAAAGGAGAAGGGCAGGATTTGAGTGGGTCAACAAGATGGTGCCAGCTTTCTTGACTTCAAATCGCAGATTAGCATACAACAGGGTTGGTGAATAAAAATTATTTTTGCTGTACTCAGAAGACAAAACAATGTAAGGTCCACATCAGAAACAGCATGAGCTGACTGTAAAGGTAATCCAGGCTGTTTGTAGGCCAGTTGTGTGCTGACAGGTTCCCTTTAAAAGCAGAAATCTACGTTTTACTCTGAAACACTACAGATGAAGTAAGCCTGGTGGGGAGAAGCAGGACGGAAACTTCCCAGCAGACTATTTTCCCTGTGCCTACCTTTTTTGTAAAAATGTTTTTTTTTTCTTCTGAAATACTGCAATACTGACAATACTGTCAGTATTTTATGGTGCTATGACAGGCTCCGTATAAGTTTCAGATAACAGTGGATCTAAAAATCTTAGGGCTAACAATAAAATGCAGACTTGGTGTGGATGGTCAAGCATGTTAGTTTTATGGAGACAGTTGACAGGAGTGTCCTCCAGAAATTTCTCAGGTTCATTTGGTAATTAGGTAGGATGAGACTTGAAAGTGAAACTATACATTATCTACACTCCTTTGAAGAACTTCATCGAGCTCTGAGTGATCTTTTAGCCTTTTTCAAACATCTTAAAATATCTTTGTTTCTAGTTGTTTTGATAAATTGAGCATTCCAAGTTGTTTTCTTCCGATTGTACCAAAGTCTCTTCATAACATTAAGAAGTGCTCCTTTGGATTTGTGGTATGGTTCTCTAGGGAACAAAAATCAGAAATGTAGAGAAAATAACAATAAAGGGGTCTTAAAGTGGCTAAGATCTTCCAAGGTAATTGTTTTATGTTCCTTCAATATAAAATTGAGCTGCAGCTGTAAAAGCATCTGTCAAGAGGATACACAAATGTCTTCATTAATAACTAAACTATTGACGGTAATAACATAAGTGAGCATACTTTATAAGAACATCTACAAGCTGAATTACTTTAATGCAGTACTTATTATAAGTCCTACTAGGTTCCATCAATGCGGCACAGCTATATGGATGCAGAGGTTGCAGTAACACCCAGGCCCTGGTGCCTTTTGGGGTCCAGAATTTCCTCTGTCATATACAACACCAGTATTATAAATGGCACATGGAAGTGTTACAAATTTGAGATCAAGAAGCGTCAAGTTATGTAACTAAGAACTATGATTTAGATGCCAGGCATGATGGCATAGGCACATGAGAGGAAGTCCTTGTCTTCAGGGTTGGAGAGTCCAGTTAATGCTGATCTATTTTAGCAATTTGAAGTGTATATCTAGACAAGGTTTCTTCTGAATACATAATATTATGAAAGGGGGGAGCTGATTTTAGGGGCATGCTTACATGTTTCAAGGGTCAAAGACGAACAAATGTTCGATGTCTACTATGTATCACCATGTTCATATAATGTAACATGTACTGGAGAATGGGGGCCTTCAATCTGTTGACCAAAGTCAACCATGTCTGATCCCTGTTTCTCCCAACATCACCTGTTTGAAGGCAGTTGGGAAGCAACTATTAGCATTAAATGGTCAATTTCTGCTGAAATTGACATAAATTTTAAAACGTAAGGGAAAATAAGAGATATTGGGTGTCTGGAAGAATGGAGAAGATTTATCAACATTTGTGAAACGTCAGATTGCCTATTGCCAGTTGAAATCTGCTATGGGTGACTTGTGCTACACTTTTCCTTTGCACTTGACAGTATTTTTACGTAACCACTCCTAGGGATGAAATTTTCTGAATGCCAATTTATTGCCTTTAATTAAAGGGGTTGTCCAGGCTTTTTCTATTGATGACCTATCCTCAGGATAGGTCATCAATATAAGATTGACTGGGGTCCAACACCCCTTCCAATCAGACATACAGCAGTGGGCAGGAAGAGAGAAGGGAGGCGGTATGTGTGCACTGCACGCTGTCTCCTTAAACAGCTGATCGGCAAAGTGTTGGGTGTTGGACCCCCAAAGATCTGATACTGATGATAGGTCATCAATAAAAAAAAGTCCTGACAACCTCATTAAAGGGGTTCTCCGGGAATTAAGAAAATGAAAATACTTAAATATTACTTTACTATAAATATATTCCGAAATACCTTTCATTAGTTATAATGGCTCATTTTGTCTGGGGAGCAATGATTAGGAGAAATAAAATGGCCGCTGTCCTAATCACACAGCAGGACAAGTTACTTCACAACACTGAGGTAAGGAACTCCCTCATTCTCTCTGCTCTGCATGTCAGGGATTATGATCCTAAATACAGTTTAATATGATCTTTAGCTGAATCTTTGTGGGAATGGAGTTCATGAGGAGACATGCGTACAGAGAGGATGGACAGGACAGAATGTGGCAATGGAGTCTGCATACAAGTGCTGCTGCTCTTTAGCCACATCTGCTCATGAACTCAGTTCCAACAGAGATTAAGTTTATCATCTGTATTTGGGATCATAATCCCTGACAGGTAGAGCAGAGAGGAGGATGAGGCAGCTCTTTACCTCAGTGCTCTAAAGTAACTTGTCCAGCTGTGTGATTAGGACAGGTTTTGTGTGTACTAATAGGGTGGCAGCCATTTTGTTTCTCCTAATGATTGCTCCCCAGACAAAATGAGCCATTATAACTAATGTAAGGTATTTGCAAATATATTTATGGTGAAGTAATATTTAAGAATTTTTATTTTCCTTATTCCCGGAGAACCCCTTTAATAAAAAATATATGACTTGAAAACAAATACAACCTAGAAAGAATTAATGTTCATTAAACACACAGGACAACAAAGAAATATCAGCATGGCAGTCTTACCTGGATACAGTGCTATGCTTATGTTCACCGCATGCTTGATAGCACTGAAATTATTCAAGTAAGCTCATCAATAAGATATGGATAAGCCTGAATGTACCATATCCTGGGCAATGTTTCAGAACTGCATTTCTTATGAGGATTGTTAGGCCTGAGGGAATGGCTGTTGCTGCATATAAAGAATATTAGTTGGGACTCAGAGTCTTGTTTTAGAAAATGCAGATAAATATATTACATTTACAGAATGTGCTTTTAGTTTATCTCTACTGGTGGACTTTATTCCTGTGTAGTGCTGATTTAATGTATAGAGTAGGAACAGGCAACATATGAAGGAATACACCACAGACTGCACAATGCGGAATTACATTGTCCTAATGACGATGACAAAATCAGCCTATTTCTAAACAGCATGGCTGAGAACAAAAAAAGACAGGTTCCTCAGGGGAGGGTCCACAACAGCCTGTCTGGAGCTGATTGGTTTTGAATACCAGCACCCAGTTAGAAAAATAACAATGAATGTGAGAGCTATTTATCATTGTATGTGCAATGCTATCCAAAATAAACCATTATGCCTTGCTAGGCATGATATTCAACAAAGGTTAGATCCCCTGCTACCTCTGTTTACATATCTATGTGATTTCACCATGTCAGCAAGCTGGCCAATCACCAGCCACTGCAGTGATCTGATAACCATAATGACACAACCATAATGGGTAGTAACTGGCCAGCCCACTGACATGATCATAAAGGCCCCATTTCATCCATAGACATAAAAATAGGTAAATGTATTAAGATTTTTTTTCCCCAAGGAAAACCCTTCTAATGAGGCATTTATAAAATCCAATCAGACTTGAAATTACTCTCCAGTAACCACTGTTATTTTGATAGGCTTAACATGTGAACGCAAGCAAAGACACATTACAGTAATACCACAAACCCCGTTAAAGCCACCATCCTGGTAGAACTACCACTTGCCTCATTTGTATTTCTTCAATGCTAAAGAAAGAATATCATCACTGCGAAAGGAGTAACAAATAGTTATTTATTACCTCTTACTAGAAAGCCTTTTAAAAAATTAATAGAATCCACAGGATATTTTAAAATTGTAAGAAAAGATGTTCCATAAAAAGTCATTTCTTTTAAACCTTGCATAATAAAAGTCTGATTTCCATACAAACCTGCAGTTATTTGTGATTTGAGAGTGCACTGCCAAATGAAATTGCAGAGTAAGTAAAAATGTTCCATTAAGTATGAATGTATTTCAGCTGGCTTTAATGTTCTACACTGTAAAAAATGGATTTAACAAAAAAAATTACAAAACAGGTATTTTATTCCTAGTTTTTATGAATCCGTGTAATTAGGTTGTGTAAATGAATTGTCATTTTCTTTTGGAGATTATAAACGATTAAAGTCTTTGTTTAACTTTTATTAAACTCTGTTGTGTGGACCTGTTCACGATGGGTTGGCATTTTATTTTTTTAAATACTTCACAAAAAATAATACATTGAGATCTGAAATCCAAAAAGAGATTAATCCTCAGTCATGCACCTCCCCAATGGTCATTTACTGGAACAACTCAATACAATAATTCAGAGGGTTACTTTAAAGGGGTTGGCCATCTTTTGGGTGGGTTTTGGCAGATTCCACTCCTGGCCAGACCTGCAAAGAGAAGCATGCCTACCTTCTCCATTCCTCTGGGATCCAGCTCCTTTGTTCCCCTTCCTTGGATGCCTTGCTGAGATCTCCCTCTGTCAAACAACCACTTTAACACTGCTTCAGCCAATCTCTCCCCCTAGAGGTGACCTGCTCACCTAGAATCAGGTTAATTGGTCAATTGGCACAAGGAGACTAAGTCACCACGGTGGTCAGTGATTGGCTGCAGTGGTGTCAAAGCGGATTTGACAGCAGGGGACCCAAGTGAGACAGCCAAGAATGGGAAGCAAATGATCCTGGAACCCAATGGTGGGGAACAAGTAGGGATGCTTCTCTTTTGCAGGTCACTTCCCTCTGTTCATCACCTTTAATATACAGTCCAATGTAAATAACATTACACCCTCCCCAGACACCTTCAACATGCAGTCCCATGTAAATAATATCACCACCTCCCCAGCCGTCTCCAACATGCAATCCCATGTAAACAACATCACCCCCTGAATAGTTAGTCCCATGTAAATAACATCACTCCCTCCCTGAGTCTCTTTCAACACAGAGTCCCATGTAAACATCGCCCTCTCAAAATTCAGTTCCATATAAATAACATCACTCCCTCCCCAGCCATCTCCAAAACACAGTCCCATGTAAATAACATCTCTCCCTCCCTTAGCCCCCTATAATATTAAGTCCCATGTAAATAACATCACTTATTACTACAGCCTCCATCAACATATAGTCTCATGTAAATAACGTTACCCAATCCCACAGCTGCCTTCAACATACAGTCTCATGTAAATAACATCATCCCCACCTCAGCCTCCATCAACATGTAGTACCATGTAAATAACATCACCCCCTCCCACAGCCACCTCCAACATGCAGTCCGGGGGTGGAGCCTGGCATCGGAGCAGAGCGCACATGCAAGCGTGAGCTCTGCTCGGGAGCCACGGAATACGGGATTCATTAGCCTCATAAGCGGCATGAAAATGGGCAAGACACTTAAGGACTGCTCAAAGAATACCCCAGGCCACCTCAAATCGACTTCTGTAATTGGGGACATTGACAAGTTTATGAAGAAAGCTGATCCAGCGTGGCAAAGCAGCAAGATGGCGCCACACTGGATCCCTGAGCCCCATAAAGCGTGACCTCCAGAGTGTAGAGTGTAGAGATATAAGGCAAGTGTCGGAGCATGTGGACAATGTTGAAAACAACCAGGAGGCTATAGTTGAGTTTGGCACTGCAGTGTCATCTAGCTTAGACAACGCCCAGGCACATATACATCTCCTGTACAACATGTTCGAGGACCAAGACAATCGGGGAAGGAGGAATAATGTTCGCATTAAAGGTCTCCCTGAGACCATCGCTCCTGAGGCCCTAATGGAGTCGGTGACTGAACTTTTCACCCACATACTAGGCCCAGACTCCGCGCTAAATTTAGCTATGGACCGTGCACACAGGGCACTATGCCCTCCCCCCTAGATCGACTGAGCCTCCCAGGGACATCATTTGTCGGTTGGAGAGCTTCCAAACTAAAGAAAAAGTGCTACAGGAGGCCCGAAGGGCACCTTCTCTTAAATTTGCAGGGGCCGAGATATCTTTATTTCAAGACTTGTCTTCACTGACTTTACAGAAGAGAAGAACTCTAAAACCTCTGCTCACTGTTCTCAAAGAAAAACGCATAACATATTGCCGGCTACACCGATTTGGGGTACTCATCAATGCCCCGGGACGCAAAATAACTGTCCGCTCCCCAGCAGACTTACAAATAGTCTATCAGACCCTGGATACGGAGCCGCTGGAGATCCCAGATTGGAATGTAGTCCAGAACCTGACAGACCTCCCACTGCTTCCCTTCATTGCACCCTGAACACCATCTTTGCCCCCAAGACAACAACGCATGAAGAGAAAGCTGGACAAGCTGACATCCCGAAGACTCCCGATGGACACAGTCGACTGAGAGGTCTACAATGTGAACTGTTACAAATCTATGCTTTTTTATATTTTCTTTAATATTACCTGCTTTTGATACTATTACAATTTTCTGCCTCTTCATGTGATCTTTTCTAGTCTTGCCCAGCTGCAAAGGATTTATATATTCTGACCCGTATCTCCTCTATAAGTCCCACAATTGGTCACACCGACCCTCACCTCTACGGGTCTGTTTAAAGATTTGCTGTTCTTATATCCTATCCTTGTTAGGAATATTCTTTGATTGTTCATTTAACTTTAGAGTTTATACTCTCATTGTTATTGAAATATTACCTGTTACAGATACTAACAGCATAATGCTGTATGGTTTATTGGAAACTGAGTTATTGTTTAGTTTTACTGTAGTGCATCCACCAGAGGGGCCCACTGTTGCTCGCTATTATTTCCACTTTATAACTCATTATGGCTACACTTAATAATTGCTCTTTTAATGTCCAAGGTCTAGGCGCACCCCCCAAGAGAGGTGTCATGATGCTACAAGAGACGCATTTTAAGAAAAATCACATTCCTTGCTTATCAAAATCCAACTACAACCAATGGTTCCATAGTGTATCGCCTGATACGCCAACGAAAGGTACATCCATAGGCATTCATAAAAGCTTACCCTTGGAGGTGTGCTCGACCTTGATAGATAAGGAAGGTCGATATGTTTTTCTAAAGGGTCCTGTAGGTAGCCGGATATATACATTCGGCAACATATATGCCCCTAATTTCGCTCAACATGTCTGGCTAGCAGAAACCCTGGCTTTGCTTCGCGACTTTGCAGAAGGAGTACTGATACTAGGTGGAGATATTAATGTAGTTCTTGACCCGAGAATAGATACCTCTTTCGGACGCACATCCTTATCTCAGACAGCTGTTCGCAAAATATCTTGTTCTTTAGCTGATATAGGATTAGTAGATTCTATTATTATACTTTTTATTCTATAGCTCACGAGTTGTACCAGCGACTAGATTATATATTTGTACCACCCCACTCACTCTCTGCATGTAAGAAAATCATCCATTGGCAATATATTACTTTCAGACCATGCACCAGTATTTCTAGAGATTGCTCTTGTGGACCTACCTAAGCCCTTCACCTCATGGAGTCTCAATGAGACACTACTGGGTAACACTGATCGTATCCAAAAAACATTGGGAATATTAGAAGAATATTTTAAACTTAATGAAACCCCTGATGTGTCTGATGTAGTGGTTTGGGAGGCCCACAAGTCGGTTGTCAGAGGCCATTTTATGGGATCTTATGTAAAACGCAAAAGAGAAGAGAAAATACTTACCCTCCCATCACAAATACAAAACCTGGAACAGCTACACAAAAAACACTTACGGACAGACGATCTTACTAAGTTAGATGACCAGAGGACAGAACTTAAAAACATTCTAAATAACAGATCAGCCAAGCTATACCTCTCAGCACAGTTTCGGTATTATGCCCATGGCGACAAGGCTTCCAAATTTATGCTAGCCCAACTTAAGAAAAGAAAAGCCAGAGCATACATTCACTCCATTAAATCAGCTACTTCCTACCCCTTACTGTCCACTGACCAAATTGCGTTGCGATTTTGTAAATTTTATCAACAGCTTTATAATCTACGAGGCTCTGTACCCTCCACTGTAGAAGATAATAGAAGTAGAGACATAGCAGAATGGTTAGGCTCTATTCATTTACCAACATTAGATGAAAATGCGATTGCATCACTTATACGCCCCTTTTGATTAGTAGAACTATCTCATGAATTTAAAACTACCTCACTTCATAAAAGTCCTGGATTGTATAGCCTACCATTACTCTACTACAAAACCTTTAAATCCATTCTACTTCCCAAACTATTGAAGGTCTGTAATGCGGCTTTACAAAATCACTTTTTCCCACCTCAAATGTTAGCTGCCACTGTGACAATACTTCCGAAAGAAGAGAAAGACCAACGCTATGTGCCAGCTACAGGCCCATCTCCCTCCTTAACATAGATTTAAAATTATACGCAAAAATGTTAGCATTCAGATTAAAACCACTGCTGCCCCAACTTATCAACATGGAACAGGTAGGGTTTGTTACCGGGAGGGAAGGGCGTATGAATACAACCCGTCTGATTAATGTAATCTAAAGAGCCAAATCACGCTCAATTCCTTTAGTTTTACTAAGTACAGACGCAGAAAAAGCTTTTGATAGGGTACTGTAGATTGGCTTTTTATGACTAAAGTACTAGCAAAATACCAGATACCCACCAATTCATAAATACTATAATGGTAATGTAAAAAAAACCCAACAGCTAAAGTACTAGTAAATTCTACACTTTCCCTTCCCTTCACCATACATAATGGTACCAGACAAGGCTGCCCACTATCCCCCCTACTTTTCGTCCTTACAGTTGAGCCTCTATTGCAAGTGTGGTGATGTGTATAGTAAAGAGCACGGTAGATGTGTGGTGGGGGTGTGTATCTCGCCCAGTTGTTCAGTTTAGCTGGGTGAGATAACTGAAATCCTGAAATGCTGCTGCTTCAGCAAGGCATAGCTTGCTGGAGTTTTTGTTTAAAGTGACATGGGCCGGATTTATTGGACTTGAAGACAGGTTGGTAGTGGGAGTCCCAGTCCACACCCTTTCACTACAGGTGTTTCTGTAAGCTAACAGATTGCAGGTGAGGCCTGCTGTGTAATCACGGAGTGATAAAACATCCTTTTGTGTATGTGAGATAGAGAGGGCCCCAGGGAACAGACCTGGAGAGGGCCCGTGTGGTCCCAGCCTGGAGGGCTGGGGGGCCACAAGGCTGAGGAAGCCTGAGAGAGAAAGGCTGAGGAAGCCTGAACGGTTGGAGCCTGCGGAGGCTCTGTGTTGTCTCAGCCAGGAGTGCTGAGGGGCTACAAGGCTTGGTATAGCCTAAAGTTTGGGGGGCCCAGCAACGCCTAGGGTTAGAGGCTATCCAAGGCTATTACAAGGCTATCCAAGGCCTTAAATGCCTAGAATGGCTGAGACCCCATGACCACCATTTGGATATACAAGTGGAGAGTGAACAAGTACCAATCCCACTGAGGTCTATCCTCTTTCTTTTGGGAGACACCCCTAAAGATATTAAATCAGCTCTGAACCCATACAAGAATAATACAATTAAAATATGGAAACATTCCCTTCAACATATCTTGCTCACCCCTCAACTCTCTCCTTTGGTACAGGTGAGGGATAACCTGAATGACTCATCCTTCCTCTTCAGAAGGTCATTACCAGAACACGGGAGACATATAACTTTGCCTCTATTGGACCTATTAGATTCCAATCTTTCCTTACCCACTGATAGGCAATCACTCTCCCAGATTAGACTACTGTCCCTCTTACAATTGTTTCATATCGAACATAATATAAAACAATTCGACCTGTCACCCCAAACACAGTTGACTGATCAGACTATGTTTGAGAAACTGGTTCCTATGACTATATCTCTCCCTCGGAAGATCTCAACAATATATGCCACATTAATACATAATATCAAACCCAAGACTATGCTATTTCTCACAAAATGGGAGAGCGATCTAAAAATTTAATTTTCAGATAGCGAGACAACTTTCCTACTAGCACAAACCCCCAAAATCTCTAAATGCGTAAAGCTACAAAAGAACTATTACAAACTACTCACAAGGTGGTATTACACACCTGATAGGCTCCATGTTATTTCTCCCTCCTCCAGCCCGCTCTGTTGGAGGTGTCAGACAGGATTAGGAACCTTCCTACATATCTGGTGGTATTGCCTTGTAATAGTCCCATTCTGGAAAGAAATTGGACATAAGATATCGAGTCTTTGTCAGACGAAACTACCTCTATCTCCTAAAGTGTACCTCCTCAATTTACTAGAGATACAACAGATGTCCAATATACGGAAGAACTTATGCACATACTGTATCTGTTGGTGGCAGATAGGATTTTGGTAGATATGTATTGGAAATCCACCTCCCCTCGCCCATTTTCCCAATGGCTCCCGTGTTGTGACCATATATATCGTATGGAGCAAATAGCAAGTTGGGAAAATGGCACTCTCCCTCCATTCCTACGTATCTGGCAACCCTGCCATGACTTTAGAGGTTTTCACAACCCGTCAACTTAATTGCGAATCTCTGCTTACTAGACCTCTCTACTACAAATATATTTTTAGCTCAACCTCCGGACCATCTTAAAGATTCACATCACAATCTTTTATTTCTGTGACCAAATCCCCAAAAACGGTAGACCCCTCCCACCATGATATTGTTAATCTGTCACTCTGTTTTTTTCGAGACTTAGCTCTTTCATGTCTTTACATGTCTATATGGTTGAACCTAGCTTATATGCTCCCAATGTTGTACTCCCTTTTTCCTTCCCCCCTTCCCCTCACCCCCCCCCTCCCTAGTGCAGCACAGGACACAACCTATGTCTACAAGTATATATTCAGATACATACCACCCTCTCTCAATAAGATAACAAATAGTAGTCAAAAACAGACTTTACATACCCATAAGTGGGAAGATTACCTCAGGAGCACCACACTACTATTTGTTTTCTCTTTGAGAGAGGGTGGTATGTATCTGAATATATAGACATAGGTTGTGTCCTGTGCTGCACTAGTGTGTTTACTGCCACTCTACTACTACCACCTTATTGTTAAAGGGGTATTCCCATCTCACAAATGTAGTTTGTATAGTTAGATATAGCCATACCAATATTATTACTAATAGAATGTATTTATATAAAATGTACCGTTTAGAAGATTTTTCCTATTTGTATTTCCATTGTCCCACACACATCTGTCAGGCCGTTGCCCCTAGTTACGACTACCATGGCCATGTAGTAGTGGTGGCCGGATTTCTGTTGTTCAAACCCGCTCTGAGGTAACTGCTGTATTGTGAACGCATGTTGCATGAACATGTGGAGACACATCTCAGGGTTGTAGCATTTTTGTCTGCGCTTCCAAAACGCAGAGAAACGGATCCTGTTCCAAGATCAATTCATCTCTATGGAGCAGGATCCGTTTATAAAGTCTGCATTTTGGACGGATCCTGACCATTGTGTTTTGGACTGGTAGTGCCCAAAACGCAGATGTGAAAGTACCCTAAGATGTGTCTCCGCATGCTCATGCAATGTGTGTTCACAATACAGCAGTTACCTCGGGTTTGAACAACAGCAAGCCGACCACCACTACTACATGGTTGCAGTGGCCTTAACTAGGGGCAACGGCCTGACTGATGTGTGTGAGACAATGGATATACAAATAGGCAACTCTAAACGGTACATTTTATATAAATACATTCTATTAGTAATAATATTGGTATGGCTATATCTAATTATACAACCTACATCTGTGAGATGGGAATACCCCTTTAAGTGGTTTGCAGTAATAACACTTCCCTCTGTACTGAGAGTATTATAACATTATCCCTCAGGTATAAGGCCCTATTCACACCACCGTGTGAATGGAGCCGTATCTATACGCAAAAATGCGGGAATAGATGTGGCCCCATTCACCTTTTGAAGCATGTCCTATACTTATCCGTGCGCACGGACAAGTATAGGCATTTTCAATGGGGCCGCGCGGCGTGTGTTTCGAGCGCTGCGGAACACAAGCCGGGCGGCACCCGTATATTTGCAGTTCCGCAGAAATGCGGGCCCGCAAATATACGGTCGTGTGAATGGGGCCTTAGGCGCATTTTCTACGTGATGTATTTCAGCTTTATTTTCATTATATTGCACATATATTTAATAAAGATTATCTATGTTTTAGCCATTTTAAGACTCAGTTTTTTTGTGTACATTTGGTTGGTCACATGATGGTGATAACATTGCAGGTCCTTCTCAACCACTGCTTTTTTGCACTGATCACATGGACTGTGATGTCACAGGTCCTTCAGCTCTTGCAGTGCATTAGATTCAATTGTATTGCCATCTTTATATCTATCTGGCAGGCAGTACATTTGGGGACAGGGACAAAAGATCAGGGGCACAGCCCCAAATGTTTTAGCCTTGCAACGCCCCTGATATAGTATATGATGTTCCATCATACTACACAAACTGTAATCCTAATTAACAATCCAACAATTAATAAATCCCTGAACCTCATATAATGCATTAACTACAGCTGCTTTCAGATGTGTATATATTGTGGCAGTGCAGCTGCCTGAGGGCCATATGAGGGCCATTAAAATGGTGTATCTCACCCAGAGGAAGCTGGATAAGAAGAAGAAAGGCTGGGAAAATAGTGTTTTTCCTCAGTATGTTTATCAGCCTGGCTGTTAATGAGAGGTAATTAGCAGCCAGCTGAGGAGCTCAGGTAAAGTGGGCCGGGCTCTTCAATCAGAGCTCCCCCTCTGGAGAAGGAGCAGGCTGTGCCAAGGCCTGTGGGAGCCGGGACCCTCTAACCCTCTGTAGGGTAAGCACTGTGTTGTGTTTTGGGGAGCTGGGTGGTAGACCCAGATCCCGATAGAGAGGGACAAATACTGTGTAGTCAGTGGCCAGATGGCCTAGGATTTGTGTTTATGATTTGTTTGGACTGCTTTAAAAGTGACAATAAAGCTGGTTGTGGCCAGTTTGCATCCAAATCTGCACTCTGTGTTGGAGTGGCTTATTGAGGTGTGCCAACCGTCTAAGGTGAGAAGACGGCGATCCTGGAGAGCTAAGTGACCCTGAGTTGTCACAACATATATATGCTTTATTACTAGTGATGATCGAGCACCCCGATGCTCGGGTGCTCTGGCCGAACACTAGGTGGTGCTCGAGTGCTCGGCCAAGCACCCGAGTATAATGGAAGTCTATGGGAGAAGACCAGGCATCCCCTGCTGGTGGATGGTGGAAACATCTCTGAAATGGTTAGGGAACAGCATGAGGAGGATGTCTGGATGCATCTTGGACACCAAAGTCGCTACTATTAACGATGATGTCCGAGTATTACGCCACTTTTACGGAATGACAAAAATACCCCCACAAAACCCAAGATAACATCGATTTTAGAGGAAATATTGTTAGGAAACATATATTTACTTGTACGTTAAGCGCAAGTGCTGCCAAAAATTACACGGATGAGGCACTCCGATACAACCGGCATATCACATAAAGGAGGGCATCATTCACATTGTGGTATAATTGTGGGACTCCTACAGTCATAAAGCCTATGCACAAAGGGCTGCAAAAAATTACAAGGAACAGGCACTACAATACCCCCTTTATTACACATAAAGGAGTGCATCAGACACACCCTTGAAAAATTCGAATTGATGGCCTGCTGCTGATACTCAAAAGCAATAGGGGTGACATTCAGCAGAACGTGTTAAAAATTATGGTTGCAGCTAGTATTCTACTACTGCCCTCTGCTGCTCACAAAGCCTGCCCAACATGTGGAAGATGGAATTCCAGCGCTTGCTCAGGTCGCACAGCAGTCGGTGAGCTGGCAACCGCAAGTACTGCTGCAGCGCTGCCAGGCCATCTGAAGCTGTAGGTGACTTGCGGAAATAGGCACACAGGCGACGCACCTTCACCAGTAGCTAAGGAAAATTGGGGTAGGTTTTCAGAAACCGCTGAACCACTAAGTTGAAGACATGGGCCAGGCATGGTATGTGTGGGAGGTTGGCCAGCTCCAAAGCTGCCACCAAGTTGCAGCCGTTATCAGATACAATCATGCCTGGCTGTAGGTTGACTGGAGAGAGCCACAGCTCAGCCTGGTCCCTTATGCCCTGCCAAAGCTCTGTGGCGGTGTGCTGTTTGTCACCTAGGCAAATAAACAGTATGGCCTGTTGCCGCTTCCCAACTGCTGTGCTACACTGCTTCCAGCTATTGACAGAATCTGACTGGTGCTGCAAGATGGCAGTTCTGCATGGGAAGTGGGGGAGGAGGTGGAGGAAGAGAAGGAGGGGTTGCAACTGCTATTGTAGGTGGTTGCGGAAATCCGGATGGAAGTAGGGCCCGCAATCCTCGGCGTGGTTAGCACCTGTGCCATCCCAGGGTACGACTCGCTCCCAGCCTCCACAACATTCATCCAGTGTACAGTCAGGGAAATGTGGCATCCCTGGCCACAAGCACTTGTCCATGTGTCAGTTGTTAAGTGGACCTTGCCAGAAACTGCATTGGTCAGGGCATGGGTTATGTTTCTGGACACATGCTGGTGTAAGGGGCGGACGGCACAATGGGAAAAATAGTGGCCGCTGGGGACTGCGTAACAAGGGACAGCCGCTGCCATCAAGCTGCGAAAAGCCTCGGTGTCCACCAGCCTAAACGGCAACATTTCCAGGGCCAGCAATTTAGAGCTATGGCCTGAGGGTGGGTGGCAGGGTATTTGCGCTTGCGTTCAAATGCCTGGGTTAAGGACATTTGAACGCTGCACTGGGGCATTGTAGTGGACATGCTGGCTGATGGTTCCTGCGACGGTCCAGGTGCAGGGTGGGAGGCATCTGGGCCTGCATCTTGGACAGCAGGTAATAGAGGGGAAGAGGAGGCAGTGGTGTGACCTGCAGACACAGATCATGGACCCAGGTGTCCGGCCCACCTTTTAGGGTGCTTTGCTGACATGTGGCGGATCATGCTGGTGGTGGTCAGGTTGCTGGTGTTTACGTCCCTGCTCATATTGGTATGGCACAGGTTGCAAATTACAATCCGTTTATCATCAGCACTTTCCTCAAAAAAAACACCAAACTGCAGAACACCTAACCCTTGGCAAGGGAGCTTGCCGCAAGGGGCTGCTCTGGGGAACAGTTGTGGGCCTCGTTGGCATGGCCTGCCTTCTCCCTTTTGCCACCCCACTGCCTCTTCTAGCCTGTTGGGGTGCTGCGGATCCCTCCCCCTCTGTACTGGTGTCCTCGCTTGGCTTGCCACCTTTCCAAGTTGGGTCAGCTATTTCATCGTCCACCACCTCCTCTTCCACTTCCTCACTCTGTTCCTCCTCCTGACATGGTGAGCTAACAAGAACCTTACTTAACTGCATCTCATCCTCATCAACAACCTCTTGAGGCACTAGTTGCCCTTGACTTATTGGCAACTGTGTCTCATCATCATCATGCACCTCGTGAGACGCTACTTGCCGTTTCCCACCGTCATCTTCTTCAGACTGTGTTTGCTCAATAGGTTGGGAATCACGGCACAATATCTCCTCATGTCCCACTTCAAGCGGCCTTGGCGAGAGGCCCAAGCCAAGGAACGGTGATGAAAAAAGCTCCTCGGAATATCCGAATGTGGGATTAGTTCTTTGCCCAGACTCTGCATGGTGGGAGAAAGGATGATCAGGGTGAGGTTGCGGTTGCCCAGACTCTTGGCTACTGAGACTGGACTTTGTGGAAGAGAGGGTGGTGCTTAACCGACTGGAAGCATTATCAGCTGAAATCCAACTGACTACCTGCTCGCACTGGTGTGGTGACAAGTGTTGTGTCTTGTGCCGCCCTGCAAACTGTGACATGAAGCTAGGAGTTTTTGATGACTTTGTTTTTTGGGCTCTGCCAGCACGCACAGTTTCACCACGCCCAGAGCCATGGCCTCCGCGTTCACCATCAGCAGCATGCCCACTTCCCCGTCCCTTAGTGCTCGCTTAGTATATATGCAACTTTGTCACAAGTACAGTAGTGCAGATTTTTATTAAGTGTAAGATCAGAAAAATTTCACCAAATTTCATACGTTATAGAGCAGCCGCAAATGAGGAACAACGGCCTAAATTAACGGTAGAAAAAATACCAACAGATGTCAGGTATATAGACTTTTGAAAGGTCCTAATAATACACGCTGTGCACGTGCTGGTAGTGTCAGACACACCTGTGTTCTTTTTGCCCCCCCCCCAAAAAAATGCAGCCAGATATAACAATGGACTTTTGTGTCTTTTGAACAGAACTACTAGCCCTACCTAGCCAAATCCTATCCCTACAGTATACGTCCCTCCCTGCACAAGGTAAACTGCAGGCGCAAATTAGGAACTGCGGCCTAAATTAACGGTAGAAAAAATAGCAACGGATGTCAGGTATATAGACTTTTGAAAGGTTCTAATACACACGCTGTGCACGTGCTGGTAGTGTCAGGCACACTTGCGTTCTTTTTGCCCCAAAAGAAAAAAAATGCAGCCAGATATAACAATGGTCTTTTGTGTCTTTTGAACAGAACTACTAGCCCTACCTAGCCAAATCCTATCTCTACAGTATAATTCCCTCCTTGCGCAAATGTTATACAGCGAGACGCAAAAGAGGTACTGCAGGCTTAACAGCAGAAATAATAGCAAAGGATGTCAGGTATATAGTATACAGAGAGTATCATACAGCATGCAGCAGCTGCACAGGTGGCGTTAATGGCAGACCACCTAGCGCTATTTTTAACACCCCCAAAATAAAAAAAGAAATGTTTGCCATGTTCCCGGCCAACCAATCACTGTAATGCCAGTAGCTAACATGGCTACTGGCATTACAGTGAATGCCAGTACCTTCCCGCACACTAATTGGCTAATTAGCGTGCGGGGAGGGGATTCGAGTATAGCGCTCGAGCACATGCAGTGTTCGGTCGAACACCGCGTAGACCCGAGCGCCGCCATGTTCGGCCGAATAGTATATTTGGCCGAACATGTTCGCTCAACACTATTTATTACTTATAAATCAACAAAAGTCTACATTGTAGACAGAAAAATGAGTAAACCCGCACAAAAATATATCACAAAAAGGTCTTTATTGAGGTAACAAATATATATTAAAACCCCCTGGACGAAGGCACGCCGAAACGCGCGTCGGGGTGGCGCCATCCCTGAGTCCCTTATCACATGAACATAGGTATGAGCCATTTGGTCTTTGTTATTATGTAATGACTTCATCTGTTGTCATTCTATGTTATGGTGAATGTATAGCTGATGTGGCTTTTTCACATTTATAAAGACCGCTATACATATGGTATGTCACTTTTTAGGGTATACATCAGGACTCTATACTGTTATTTATTTGTTATTTATTATTTTGTTCAGTGACTTAGGGATGGTGCTATTTTCATCACTGCTCTGTACTCTCTATTTTTATGCATAGATTTTAATATATATTTGTTACCTCAATAAAGACCTTTTTGTGATATATTTTTGTGCGGGTTTACTCATTTTTCTGTCTACAGTGTAGACTTTTGTTGATTTATATTAATACTGTGAGTCTGTACAGTGTTATTCGTCTGTTACCAGTGTTAACCACATGCATATGCTATTATACGTTCAATAACGGTGGTTGCACTGGGGGTTGAATAATATATCTACTATTTATTACTTATGTATTATGGAGACACAATACCCAAACCTCCTGCAGTTCTTCAGAAAATGTCTAAGATCACCATACCACTGGTTCTGATGAAGCCTGGAAGATGAAGGTGAAGGTGTTGCATCCATGTTATAAGCAAGCATAAGGCAGTAATCTATGAGTTGAAATGTGTTTTGTGACTGACAAGCAAAATATAAGCTATCTTTGTCTAGTCATAATCATTATCACTAATACTGTAATGTGTAAAATTTAACATTAGAGACACAGTCTGGATATTTTATTCTATAGATCAGGTATGGACAGGTATGGACAGGAAAGGGACAGTATAAAATGTAAACTTGATTGATGTTTATATGTTTGTTTTGTATTTGGTGCAACTCATTTGGTGCTGTGATCTGGATGCTGGTCAATAGCATAATTAGGTGCAGAGGGGTGTTTAAATGAGCAAGCGCTCATTTTCTTGCTCTTTTTCTGGAAAAAAGGACCCTGTATGTGACAATTAGAGAGTGAGTATGCTCTGTGATGGAAGTAGAGGGACTGATATCATGCACAGAAGTCCATATTATCCTCCCCCTGTGAACATGTAGTGTTTGACAGCAAAAGACAGATTATGGGGGTCACCTATGTTGAATACACCCAACTTTATAAGCCCCTGCGATGGTGGTGGATACATCAAAGTTATGTAGATGCACTGGCCTCTACTTAACTTTGGCGTATCCAGCACTGGTCTAAATGTAATCCAACTTCCTTGCTGGCTTAAATGTACACCATTTCCTACACCTAAAACAGGCATAGACAATGATGAATGAGACTGACCTACCAGCTCATGCCCTTCCCCGCCTACTTTTATAGACCTGGTGTGAGCGCGGAAACATCACAGATTGCAGCGCAAATAACCTTTGCGCCACAATCTGAGCCAGAAATACGTCTAATATAGGCACATTTCTGATTGTAAATTACCCCCTTTGTCTTTTCCTGTGCAGGCTGCCAGTACTTCCCCCACTGGCCCCTCTCTCTTCCCCTGACTGGCTGGCATCCCAGCTGGCTAAAGGGATGGAGGGCTGCTTTCCACTAGCATATCTCAGTCTGTATAACAGCTAAAAATCAGGTCATGAATGAAAGCTGCTAGTATATGCAGCTTTTACTGAGACTTGTTTCTAACAGCTCTAACATGCCTTGACATGCCCAACCTGCAGCCCTCCCAGAATTCCTGGACAGCCTACAGTTATTAGCCTACAGCAGGGCATGTTGGGAGTTGTGGTTTTACAAGGAGGGCCACAGGCTGAGAATCCCTGCTCACAGTGTTATATCCAACTATCACTAGTAGTGTTGATCGAGCACCAAAGTGCTTGTGTGCTTGGGAGCTCGGGTGCCCTGGTAGAACACTTAGTGATGCTCGAGTGCTCTACAGAGCACCCGAGCACAATGTAAGTCAATGTGAGAAGACCAGGCACCACCTGCTTGGATGAGGGGAGGGTGTCGGGTTCATAGGAAAAGGTCACAATCGCAAATTCTCCTCTTTCACTCGTTAAAGTGCGCTAATTAACTGAATTCATATGCATTAGCGTACAATGCGTAGCATTAGCATACAAATTCGTACGCATTAGCATACTCGAGCATCCCACTAAATGCATAGATAGATAGATAGATAGATAGATAGATAGATAGATAGATAGATAGATTTATGCTACATATTCTAATATTAATAAATAATATGCTTTCTTGCCTTTCTTTTTAATATTTAATGAGCATTACAACTTTATTTTTCTGTTGGATGTATTTGCGGTTAATTCTCTTTCCCTGGTTTATTTAAGCCATGTATTAGTCGGTTGGACATTTTATAATCCTATATAATTAGGCAACATGGAAAATACTCAAGTTCAATTACTGTGCATAGAAACCAACGAGCCAGATTCCTGATTCAAATATGCTGAATGTCTTCCGCAGTGTAACTAGAGCATACAAGCTGTAAGTGTAGACTTTACAGTGTATGAAACTGGCTGGCTAAACAAAATGTTTCAAGAGCTGACCCATCACCCCGTACAACCCAGTGCTGGCAATTTCCTTTCACTGTCTCTTTTATAGCAAGAAAAACTGGGGGTCAGTCAGTACATCCAAGTATGCAGGTGCACGTCACCATGGCTGTAAATAGAAAAGTAAAACATAAAAAAATGCAACCGCACTCTGCGAACACAAACAATAAAATGAGTACATACAATACTGCCATACTGACTATCTACACGATACTAGCGCTACGTTGTAAATGTGAGATTCTTGGCAAATAATTTTGTACAAAAATTATCTGTGCCCGTCTGCCATACATCAAGGCGATCTCTTTAAGACGGGAACCTAACACTAAACGCCATAGTCACTAAGTGCCATAGCAGCCTCCAATAACTACAGAGGATGCAGGCTCCACATGCATGCTAAGCCGACATTATATTGTACCTCTTATTGTGCCAAAATGGCCTCCACTGATTTCAGGGAATGCAGGCTCCACATGCATGCCGAGCCCACACAATATGATACCTCCTTGGTGCCACACTGACCTCTGTTACGCTCAGGGAATGCATTTCCTTTCACTGTCTCTTTTATAATAGGGCTGGAGTCACAGATTTGAGGATGTTATTGCTAGAGGTGACTTGGGTTACATGTAAAATGCAAATATGTTTGTTCAAGCAAAGGCCAATGCTGTTTTCACAAAGAATAAAATGTTTGCAATAGCAAATAATCTGCCGTCCTTACAATGCATTATTTCGGATCCTTCACAAGCGTTTCAACGGTATTAGCATTTCGAAAATGCCAGTTAAAAATGTCATAGATTGGGAAACTTAAACGTGTGGATCTCATAAAGAAAACAGGTTTTACTCAATAATTAAAGACAATAACGTTTCCCAACTGGGGGGATGGCCATACTGGACTTAGTATTTACCAATGGACCTGACAGAACAACAAAGGTGCATGTTGGAAAACACCTGGGAAATAGTAACTGTAATGTAATGTAATAAACTTCCAGTTGTCATTACAAACGGGTGTTTTTTTCAGGGAGGCACAAAAATGCTAAACTTCCAAAAAGCACATTTTGAGCAGCTTCGAAAGGCCAAAAATTGGGCTTCGGCATTTGGTCCAAACTGGCTTTTTGCTGGAAGGGGTTAAATTATGAAAAGTTAGTTATTCTCTCTGTTCTATTGTTAATGGGGCTGTCTACTTTAGATATCCCTATTTGATAGAATAGTTCCCAAACAATAAAATTCTGGGAATCATCAGTATAGCAATAATCAGTATTTCGTCTAAGAACGAAGCAGAAAGTGTTTTAATTGCTTGTAGCGCTAACACAGGAGGATATAATTATTACACAGTTCCCATTGAAATAAGTGGGCTGTTTATATAATGAATCGAACTGCTGAGTCCTCCAGAGTGAGGGATTCTCATTGAAACCATTCTCTGCTCTAGTGAGGTTCTGGATTCCTGAGTTCTTTAGTGGGGTGTTTATAGGGGTTGTCTAAAATGTTCATATTGATGGTCTATCCTCAGGAAAGGTCATCAATGTCAAATTGGTGGCGGACCAACTCTGGGCATCCCCACTGATTAGTTCTTTGATGAGCTGTGCGCAAATGACGTCACGTTTATCGGTCACATGGCCTAGGCCAGTGGTGGCAGCACTCAAAGCCCTTTCTGTGGGCACCCGCACCCTGGATAAAGTCTATGGTGTACCAATATGCCTTAGACTTTTCCTGCCATTCATCAGCACAGGATGCACTATGAACAGCACAGGCAGAGCACTGAATGTAGGCAGGATATTATAGCTAAATGATGTAGTACATGGAAGATAGACTATACATGGAAGTACATGAAAGACACACTATACTGGACTGTAGTATTCAGGCTAAATTACTATGTTGGCACATTGCGATAAATAAGTGGGTTTTGGGTTACAGTTTGGGCACTCGGTCTGGAAAAGGTTCTCCATTACTGGCCTAGGCGAATCAGTTCCATTCAAGTTAATGGGCCTAGGCTTCAATACCAGTCATATCCACTACACAATGTATGGTCCTGGTCTGGGAAAGCTGCAAAAAGGCTGTGGTGCTCACTGAAACAACAGTTGATCAATGGGGTGTCAGGAGTTGGATCCCCCTCAATCTGATATTCATGATCTATTGATGGAAAAGATTCTTTATGGTAAAGCAGAGAGACAATGGAACTCTCTGCCTGAGGAGGTGGTGATGGTAAGATCACTAAAAGAGGGGCCTGGATGCATTTTTTGAGTATAATAATATAACAGGTTATAGTTTATAGTAGAATTCTGGAAAAGGGTTGTTTAGCTATGAAGTTACCCTGATTGCCTGATTGGAGTTGGGAATGAATTTTATTCCTTAAAATGAGGAGAATTAGCTTCTACTTCATATATTTTTTTGCCTTCCTCTGGATCAACTTTGCAGGATAACAGGCCAAACTGGATGGACAAACTATGTTACTCCTTGATTGGTGGTGACTTGACTTCTGGGACCCTCAACAATTCTCTGAATGATAGAGCACTGCGCTAGAGTTCAATATAGAATGTTTTGTATGGATGTATTGATTAGACCAGTGTTTGTGAGATGTAAGAATACGTACAGAATATACAATATAGAATCACTTCTTCATTTTATTGTATAATGTTCTGGTACGATTAGCTGGAGGCCAACAAAAATTGTCTTCTGTTAAATACGGTTAGGACCTTCCGTATGTATTTCTAGTTATGCAAAATCTTCCACAAGACATTTTTCTTGGTAACAAATTTAATCTTTTTTTTTCTATTTAACCAAGCTGAAGATGTTCCGCTTATTGACATGTAGGATTATTCAATGTTCTGCTCGTGTATGATACCATAATCTGAGATTTACCACACTGCATTTTGCTTAGATAAGATATAAAATCCCTTATCATTTTCTGAAATACTTGGAGGATTGTTACATGTTGAGCTTTTGCATTTATTAGAAAATAGATTTTATTTTAAATTGCTGTCATTGTTAAGCTCACCAGGGACACCAAGTGTGAAATTATGAACATCAAGTAAAATGTATAGGTATAAACTGTACACTATATATATGGAGAGAGATTTTTTTCTATGCAGTGCAATTTTGTTTTATTGTATTGGTTTAGTACAGTTTAGAACAGTTGTAGTAAAAAAAGATTAAAAAAAATAAAAATAGAATAAAAATAGAGTAGGCTGCAAAGCAAAACAATCAATGGCTTGCCCCCATGTCATGATGGTAGATACTGATAACTGCTAACCCCATATATACCTTTTCTTTGGGAAAAAAAGTGGAGTAAGCCATGGACCATTTTGTCTTAGTCAAGTTTCTTAACCCCTTTAAACCAAGAGGTTTTTTTTTTTTTACTTTTTACTACTGCGTTTTGCGCTCTCCGCAGAGAATGTAGTGGGAAATGGGAAAAAAATTTGCAAATGTGGTGGAACTGAGAAAAAAAGCAATTTTACCACAGTGTTAAAGAATTTTATTTTTACGGCATTTATTATGCGGTAAAACTGACTTGTGATCTTCATTCTCCAGGTCAGTACAAATCCGGCGGGAGCCAGAGCATCACCAGAAGTGCATGTTTTTTGTTTTTGTTTGGAGTGCTTAGATGCCATGGCCAAATGAGAGGTTAAATGTCCACGACTGGTGGTAATTAGCCACAAGTGTCTACTCGATGAAACAGCAGGCAACAACAGGTTGCTATGGCACCTGCTATGATCAGGAGCAGGCGCCATCTTTAAAGACCAAACATGTGGCTTAATAGTATGTCACATGTCAGGAAAAGGTTAATGCTACAGTGGTGCCAATAGAGGGGGTAATCCAGCAAACAAAATAGGGTTGGGGCATATATATTAGATTAATGTTAGTAGAACTCACAATTTTGGTGGGATTAGTCAAAGAGCTAAAGTGTCTTTCTCACAATTGTCCATACTAGTCCTGGAGGACCTGCTAGCAGCACATTATCGTTAGTGGCTGACGTTCCTTACCACCACCAATGCATGTTTGTGCTCTCTCTAGCTTCTTATCCTGTGCACTCACACAGACACGAAGAAACGTGTAGAGCTCAATAGGCAAGAACGTTCCTATAGTGGATGGGTTTCCAATCTGCCACATTAAGCGTTTACCAATTCCTCTCCAGTAGGGTAGATTAGTGTGGAGCTTGGCCTTTGGAGGTGGAACAGGGTTATTTGCTCCATCCCAGTGGGTCCACCTCCTTCATAAGCCCTTGCTTGAGACCCTGTTTCGCTTTAGCACAGGGCATGCAGTTTATGTGCTTTAAATCTTGTTCAATACAATAAATATTTTAGGCAGTTAAGTGCTACAGTATATTTCTCGCATTTCCCTAATAGCTAAATGAATTTGGGAGAAAGAAGGACTGGACATGAGCCAGAAGCTTTACATTACAATAACATGTACATTTGACTGAGCCTGGTGTGACAGTTTATGGAGATGGAAGAAATAACTGTTGACTGGATAAATGTCCAAGGTCTCTTGTGATCTTATGCATATAACCAGTTGCAATTGGGGCTTCAAGGAAAGAAAAGAGGACTATGAATGGTGGTACTTCCTTCACGTATGACCCCTGATGTGGGAGTAGTGAAGTTATCTGATCAATGCATTTCAATCCTGCATCAGTCTTTTCATCAGGTAGTTTACAATATGTCAAAAATTCAAGCATTGAGTGATTTAAAACAATGTTTTGGCAGTAAGAAGGGGATAAAGTTGGAACTGCCCTTCACAGTTTTCCTCAATGGTAGCAAAAAAAAAAAAAAAAAAAGCTTCAGAAGACTATTGTAAATGTCCTGAACTTATCAAAATCATAAAAGGGGTTTAGATAAAAGGGGTAGCTTTCTCTTGGAGTTACTATTTGTAGACGTAAATCTCCTCTTCCAATGTCCAATTGACCAAGCTTTAAAGAATAGCTATAGGTTCAACAATGTTTGCAATTTTTTGTTACATACTTTATTAAGGAAAAAATTCCACTTATCAGCCACTCCTCCAACCCCTGCCTCCTGCAGGGATTATTGTCTCCCAAAAAATGGATCCATCACTAAATACATTGAAAGTCAATGGGTGACGGATACGGATTATTAAGCTCCTAAAAAAAGGATACATCACCCTTGACTTACATTATGACCGGACACAAAACCGCAGCTTGCAGTGGTTTTTGTGTCCGGTCACAAAACGGAATGCTGATGGAACGGAAGACTTCCTGATGCATCCTTTCCATTCAGAATGTATGAGGACTAAACATTGTGTTTCCGGTATTGAGATTGTTGAGGTGGACATAAACCTGTCCTTTCTGGAATTCAGTCAGTCATTCCGAATTGTCTTGAACACGGGTGCGCACAATAATTAAGGACAAAACACAGACTTATGATTCCAGTATTAAGTCCTTTGGCCGTGCTTCTGTGGCAAAATCATTACAGCCTCTGGGCTTTTTCTTTATTAACACACGTACTTATTCGATACAAAAAGGGAAAGGGGGCGTAAGCATGCAAATAGCAAACAATATCATTCTTGATTGGATAGAAGTTGCATTCCATTCTACGTCACTAGCTTGAAAAAGTCATATTGAGAAGAGTACGGGGGCCATCTTGGACTAGTTAAATATATACATATATTATACGCAAGCTTTATAAAAGTTACAAAGTATAAAAATATAAAAGTATATAAAGGCACATTTGTTCCTATCTCATCACATTATCCAGGATATTGAATTCACATTATCCTGAAGATGTGGGAAACTCAGGATTTGCAATAGAATACATTACATTAAGTCCATATACCTCGACAGTCCCCCCTAAATACTGATGTTTTCCACGTCTGACCCTACCTAAACAATACCAGGATATAGACATTCTATACAGCTGCATAAGCATTTACAAAGCTGAGACATATATATATATATTTGTATAGCATTAAATACATGTATATACAAATGACATAACACTGTGGGGGGAAAATTCAGTATTTCTACCGGTCTACCTTCAAAGTCCCCCCTAAAGACTGAATTTTTCCCTAATTTTTGATTTTCTAATTGTCAAGAGTGTCTAGACGGACATGGGGGGAAAAGGTAGTTTTCACCAAGGCTGAAACCCAACAGGCACCCTCCTATGTACATGGGCTTATCCTAATCATTTGACAGAAACCTATTTGTGGACCATTGGATTTCTAAAAAAACAAAAACTGTGTGTTGGACTAACAAGAAGTGTCTCTCTGTGGTCGTCTTCTCTTCGATCTTCTTGGATAATAACAAAAGTCTCTGGTGCAAAGTCAATTTGTCCATCGCTTAACGCTTGTTATTACAAAGTTCAGTCTATGACCCCTCCTTATGTATGTGAAGGGGTTGCAGGTGTAGGTGTCAGTGTAGATGTTTGAGCCTCTTATCAGTGGGTGATAAACAGTCTGTTACCTTGACTGTGGGAGGAGCTTTGACACAAGGACCTCCCACCCTCACTGGTCTGCATCAGCTCTGCTGGTTAGGCACACAGATTACCGTTAAGGTCCACCCCTGGACAGCCATAGTACGAACAGCAAGGCCTTGTGCAGCATGGCTGACCCGTGGTCGAAGTTGTTTCTTGTTGGGTGACGGGTTACTGACAACTGTGTCTTACCACACCTTGTAGACTGAACGTAGCAGCTCCTGGACTTTCCCCGAGGTTGTTAGTCCCAGCTCTTTTTAGCTGCACACAGGAAAGATGCACCGGAACAGTTCCACACAATCAAAAAGTCAACTCAAAAAACTCAGTTCGTTTGAATAAGCCGTTGCTGAGGTGGTTTCCTCTCCATCATTGATCAAATAAACAAAGGTCCCTAGAACGTTTGTCGGTCCAACACTGTATGTAAATAACACTTACCAATGACACCAAAGAGGTCTTCTGTCAAATCAAAATGGACTTTTGTGAGACTCTAAATCTGGTCTAATTAAAGGATACTTCAAAACAAACTCTCATGATTTTTTTTTCCCCTTTTTTGACAAATAATCCTGCATATTTCAATACATTAATCAATAGCCATGCCCGGGTATCTTGTGTAATGTATACCTTTTGAAATAAATAAAACACAAGACCATTAATATTTTATTAATAACCAACCTTCTTGAGATACTTAACGATGTTTGATGTGATATTGTGTATTCTGCACATTTTTGCAGCAGTACCCAACTTTTCTGGATGTGGAAATGATTGGACCCTTTTTTTTCCCTTTGAATGAACAGAGTACTCGTAACTAGGAGATGTGCACAAGGGCTGTCTTTGTATCTGTGACGTCAGCATTGTCCTCCTCCCTCCCCCCTTAGTCCACACTGTGAGCTTCCCTATTTGAGTCAGTCTTGTCTTGGTTGTCCATGAGGTCAGATCTCTGATGTTAGTACATTAGACATACAACAAGTTCGACAAAAAGCAAACATAGAGACAAACAGATCTAACAATACAGACACAAAACATGAAGGGCCCATAAACGTTTCATTGCCTTGGTTTCAAAAATAAAATGTAGAGTTTGGTCAAAATATTTGGTACCAAGGAAAAATAAAAATCCCCAATGCGCATATAAAGAAAAACATTTTCATTTTCTCTGCTGCAGCCACGCACACAAGTACAACTTCAAGCTACATTCATTCACATTCCACTGAATGGGTCAACTCTCAGAGACACAGCTTTCCTGGATACGGATACACACAGAAAACCATCCTGTACGGAGGGAGTAGAAAGAAACATTAAGTGAATCAATTGCTGGCACATAATACCATTGTTTTCGGTTGTTCACTCCTACAACACATTGTTAAACTATTGTCTTGACTCTTGAACATTTACAAGCTGCTAGAAAGAGAAAAAGGAAAGTTATTAATTTATAAAATTTCTGATTTCTAATCAAACAATATTAACTAATTACAATTATATTTATATCCCTCATTTACTAAGTCGAGTACTCGTTGTGCTTCTACTTGCATCTATGTGCATTGTTTCCCACTTGTAGCCGTGTCATGGAGAATACCAGTAACTAAGATGGCCGCTGGGCGGGGACTGATGTTCCCTCAGTTAAGATGGCCACCGGAGTGGGAATGGGATTAGTTAAGATGGCTGCTGAAACGGAAATTGGGACGCGTAGGACGTGCCATCTTGTGTGATAACTGAATACAAGGAGGTGAGCCGCGGGCGTGGTTTTGGCACTGACGTACTTTACAGGTCCACCCTTCTGAAGAGGCAGACTGGGGGGGGTAGTGATATGGCGGGGGATGTGTCTGCATCGGAAGCGCGGCAGGGTCCTCCTGTACCATCTTAGGGGCCGTGCTGTCGGCATGTAAAAGTAATCATTTGTCTTTTCATTATACATTTCTGCCCAGACTAAATTCTTATATTTAATAATTTTCCGCTGATGCTCGCATTGGTTTTCATGACATCTAGAATATAATGTAAATTCAAGGCCGAATGTCCAGTGTTCACTCCTTTTTGGCCTAATGCCAGAACACTTCCCTGTGAGCGATGATTTCTTCCATTCTCAACTTAACCCTTAATTTGGCCTCATCATCACATCCATAGAGCAGATTTCGCTTTGGTGGTTCAGTGGTAGAATTCTCGCCTGCCACGTGGGAAACTCAGGATTTGCAATAGAATACATTACATTAAGTCCATATACCTCGACAGTCCCCCCTAAATACTGATGTTTTCCACGTCTGACCCTACCTAAACAATACCAGGATATAGACATTCTATACAGCTGCATAAGCATTTACAAAGCTGAGACATATATATATTTGTATAGCATTAAATACATGTATATACAAATGACATAACACTGTGGGGGGAAAATTCAGTATTTCTACCGGTCTACCTTCAAAAGATCCTCTGCCGGAAGACAACTACACAAGTGTGAAAGTAGCCTAAGACAGACACAAGGAAGAAACCTCCTGAACTAGATCATCTAGTCATTATATGGGAGAGCAGAATAAGCCAGAAGCTCTTACAGTTTTGAGCATAGAGTGATTTTGATATAACAATTCCATTTGTTGATATGTTAGATGTTGATGTACTGAAGTACAATCATGGTGAAGATAGAAGCCAAGCCCACTAGAATGGGCACAAAGACTCTGACTGTTTCTGTATTTGACACTAAAATGGCATTTGCATGCTTCGCTCATTTCTCTTCAGAGACTGCGGATAATAAGTACAGAACATTTCCACTTTCATATCATTTTGTTTGCTGTAAGCATACATTACTCATCCTTGTTCTTGAGAGCAAATTGCAGCAATGTTCCTGAAATTCAAAAATTCAGATATATACAGTATATCTCTTATACTAAGATTACACGCTTTACATTCTTATGTTACTTTAGGTTGCTTTGTAGCCTAGTGTTAATAATTTTATTTTTATTACCTGGAGACATTTTGAGAACCCAAAATGCAGATGATTTATTTTAAGCTTCGGCCACATTAGGTTTCGGTTTGTATAATTTTCTGATTTTTATTGCTTCTTGCTGGAAATTAGGCACAGTGAGAAATTATTTAAAACACTTCCTTAATAATTCTAAAGCACATCTTCTAATTCTCCCGTATTCTAATTGCAACGAAAATTGGTTTTCTCTAGAGCCCCTCTCAATTAGTAAGATGGTCTCACTTAAAATACTTCAACTTTAAAAAAATATCCATAAGTACAAGTCTTACAGAATATGTCTTGAAAGCAAGATACACATCAACAATTGTCACATGCATGTCTTTGATGACAGTCCTAGGAACAGGGACAGACTAACCATTTGTGCAAACTATAGAATTGTTGCACAGAGTCTTATTCTGTAGGACAGCCCATTGTCACCTTAGGGGTACATAGATTTATTTACTACGGACTTGGTGGTGGATTTGTGCGCAAACCATCAGCAAAATCTCCATGTGCAAAATGAAAGGGCTTTTTTTCTTGTAAAACTAAAAATCTTCAGTTTATATGGTGCATAGGCTTATTTCCAGCACCCCAATATCATACATTCTGCTGGAAACACTGACCAATTGCACCTTTTTTTCCTAAAAACCTCAATTTAACATTTGTAATTGGGCATTTTCAGCGCACTAAACTGAGTTAATGTACCCCTGTTAGTGAGTGTGTTGTATTACTTTAAGATACCGTTCAGTTACAGAAAAAGCATTTTACTGCAAAAACTGTATTCCAATACCCATGTTAGTCAATGTCTTTTACCATTAAAACTGCATTATTATATCCATTTTAGTGAACATGTATTACTTTAAGCAGCAGTGTTACTGGAAAAGAATGGGCTACTTAGCATATTTTTTCCAGTAGGCCAAACATCTACCTGGTTTTTGATAGGTGCAAATTATCATGGGGGACAAAGAGGATGACATTGTGGACTATATGGCTCACTCCTCCTTTAAGTCACATAAGCATGATATTGAGATCACCTCTGAGTCTGACACTATGTCTTGAATTCAGGGGTCACAGCATTCCTCCTGCTTTTCCTACTTGTGGCCGTAGAAAAACCTTTCAGCTGCATCTTCTCTGTCTTCACTACCCCTTTTAGTGCCTAACATGGAACAAAACCCCATGGGCTAAGGAAGATTCTCAAAATAGTCTCGATGTTGATAACTTGTGTGAGAAGTCTCAGTGTGAGCATTTGGAATGCTATGAGGAGTAGGTTCAGATGTAAACCAGGATCCCAAGCATAGCTCTGTTGGAGGTAGTGATAGTAGTTGCACAGACCAAATCTAGAGCAGGGAATCATGAGGTGGACCAAGTAGCCCACAATGACATATCACAGTGTAATAAAAGTGGCAGGGAGGATGAGGACTATGATGATTACTGTGTATTGGATAGTACCTTGGAGCCAGATAAGGGTGTAAAGGAGGAAGAGTCAACAGAGGAGAAGGGTGGTGGCTGCTGTGATGATAAAGCGCAAAAGAAATGTAAGGCAAAAACTTCCAAAAGAACTGGCAGGGCCAGATCTGCTTCTGTTGTGGCACTGATGATGTCGCTGATAATGTGGGCGCAGACTGAAAACATGCCAGACCTAGGCTAAGCTAGGCTGCCGCTAGCTCTCTGCAAGTATTTTTTGTATGACTTTTTTCTCCACATGGTTGGCTCACAAAACCACAGCCATGAGCAAGATCTGCAAGATTAAAGGGGTTCTCCAGGAATTAAGAAAATGAAAAAACTTAAAAGGAACCTGTCATCTCTGAAGCACCCCCTGAACTAGAGTAAGCGTTGTATAGTGTAAATGATGCTGAATCCGAATATGTAAGTTTTATCTTCATACTCACTTCCATTCTGACGCTGTCCTCCCACAAACCTGCAGTAAAATGCACTCAGTGGACTCTTCTTTGAGTCCTCTCCATTATGCGAGTGAGCACTGGAGTCCTCTCAGTGCATTTTACTGCAGGTTTGTGGGAGCACAGCATCGGAATGGAAGTGAGTATGAAGATAAAACTTACATATTCGGATTCAGCATCACTTACATTATACAACGCTTACTCTAGTTCAAGGGGTGTTTCAGAGATGACAGGTTCCCTTTAAATATTACTTTATCAATATATTCAATACCTTTCATTAATTATAATGGCTTGTTTTTTCTGTGGAGAAATAAAATGGCCACTGTCCTATTAGTACACACAAAACCTGTCCTAATCACACAGCAGGACAAGTTACTTCACAACACTGATGTAAAGAGCTGCCTCATCCTCCTCTCTGCTTGTCAAGGATTATGATCCTGAATACAGATGATTAGATGTTTAGCTTAATCTCTGTAGGAATGGAGTCCATGAGCAGATGTGGCTATTAAGCAGCAGCACTTCTATGCAGTCTCCATTACCACAGCCCCACATTACCACAGTCTGTCCTGTCCGTCCTCTCTGTACTTCATGTCTCCTCATGAATTCCATTCCTACAAAGATTCAGCTAAGCATCAAATTAAACTGTATTCAGGAACATAATCCCTGACAGTCAGAGCAGAAAGGAGGATGAGGCAGCTCTTTACCTCAGTGTTGTGAAGTATCTTGTCCTCCTGTGTGATTAGGACAGATTCTGTGTGTACTAATAGGATGTCGGCCATTATATTGCTCTTAATAATTTCTCCCCAGACAAAATGAGCCATTATAAATAATGGAAGGTATTTGGGAATATATTTATAAAAAAGTAATATTTACATATTTTCATTTTCTTAATTCCTGGATAACTCCTTCAAATTAAGCTGTGGGCTTTCAAACGCCAGGTCTCTTTTACTTACTACAGTACCACCCAACTCTAGTTCATACAGAAATGTAGAGAGAACCAAAACATTCATATGAACAGTGAGGTCCTAGTAGGGCATATGTTTTCTCATATTTCCATATTAGAAACACTATGTAAACTGAGATATGCTTTATCCCAAGAAAATAACAAAAGGTACACAGTGAATTTGTAATCAAGTAGTCAAAGGATTATAAGAAATCTAATGAGTAGACAACAGGAGGGCAATGATTTCAACGTAACCGGCTATTCTGCTTTTTACTATAGTGCAGTTAATAATAATAATTGTATAATCATTATCACAGCTTGAGTATAATCACATCTAAATATTGTATCTCACACGCAAACCAACAGTAAAATGGCTCCTTTCCAATAAGAGGGGCTCTCTGCCTGTTAATGTACCCTTGCAGATAGTTTTGTTACTTCTGTAGGAGTCTGGTTCATTCAGAGTTCAGTCTATAAGAAAAGATGAAAGAAACAAGTTATATTGTTCCTTCAGCTTCTGAACACATTTACATAATTCTATTATACTTGAGTTTATTTGCTTTGTAGAATTTCCCTTGGGGTACATATGGACGGTCTTTAGATTGCCTGATTATGGTAAATATTTGGCATTACCACAATAAGGTTATTGCATTTTAGATATAACGTATTTATTGCATATACCACATTAGATGAAAAACTTTCTTGATTTTGCTCTGTCCTTCTAAGGCTTTGATCACATCACCACTGGGCATCCTTTAGTACCATCATAAAAATTAAAAAACAGAATGTAATCAAAAAATGGATCCATCAAATAATGAGCACCAGTGGTGCCCAATGGACCAATTTGGATTATAATGGGGTTTGTCGGATTTCTGCCATGGTGTCCGTCATTACACTGGATAATAAACCATAGCATAAAGAACTATTTTACAAGGTATTGTTATGGAATCAGTAACTTAACAAAGCCTTAACAATGCAAATGTGAACATGCCTAATACCCGAAAGCTACTGTATCTCTCCTGACTCCCCCATACACATACATGTTTGCAGGCTCGGACTGGCCCATCGGGGTAAAGGTGAATCCCCTGTGGGCCCCTGAGCAAGGTGGGCCCCTAGTCTCCCACCCCCTGCACAAGTGGCACATAACACAGTAGACTCACTGCGCTACATACATATATTCAATGTACAACAAATTTAATAGATTATTAAAGAAACTCCCCAGTTTATTATTATAGACACAATCAGAGCTGAGATGACTTCTAGGTATAGAGGAAAGCTGCCGGTGTCTTCTTATCCCCGGGACCTACCTTTTCAAAGTTCCTGCAGGGACCCCCATATTCAATCATCTGGTAGCATCTTGCTGCTGTGAGAACAGGTAATAGTTGAATGTATTTGTATGGTGGGCTCCAAAATAAATTTTACTGGTGAGCCCTAGGCACCCCAGTTTGACACTGCATGTTTGGATCAGTAGAGTATGTACAGTATGTGTTTTCAATAGGGAAAGCAGAGAGAGCTGCTGCCAGACACTTTTGGTGGTGACTTATCTCCTGGTGGAACAGAAGGATTGGGTGAAAATGTTCTCTTTGCCTGATTCTTCTCTTTGCGGACATCATCCATTGGGAAAGAGATGGGAGCTCCCCATGCACATTAGATATTTTAGTGTATGGAAGTTCTAAGGCCATTGTTGGCATGAATACCACAATCACTGTTACTCTCTGTTACATACAGTATATTGTACTGAATTTAGATCAGGTGAATTTCTAAGGTCTACAGCATCCAACCAACGTTGGACACTTTTTACCCTGCTGCCAGATTTTCTTACCAAACAATGCATGTAAGACATGTCACTACCATCAGCCTTAACGTCACATACTTTTCACTATTGTGATTATTTGAATATATCATAGGAAAAATCCATCTCTGACAAAGGCTAGTTGTGTCTATATATTATTAACAACATAACAAATATTCTTTCTGGAGTCACAGTTGTCAGTATGTGCATAAAATGACTTTTGAAAAAAAAAGGTGTAAAATGTTCATAAAATGTGTTTCCATGTAGTCTAGAGGTGACAGATTAAATATTAAAAAGGAGATTTTCTTGTATAACATTTAAAGGGAATATGTCATCAGAAAACAACCTATTGTTTAAATTCCGCTGTTTTATAATAGCTTTTGATTATTTTTTCCACACTGGCCCACTAGGCCTAAAATATGTTAAGACTTCCTCTCCTTTGAGAGCAGATAGATGAGTCAGACAACGTGGACAAGAGTGGACTACATTAACATATTGGAGAGTTTTCTAGGCTCTGTGACTCATGCAGAGGTCAAGAGGGAGTAGATAAGCTGTGATATCACCTATTGTGAATAATGGATACTTAGTATACAGAGGTGATATCTGCCATTGTAATCCTGCCTGAGGTGATCAGAATAACAACCGAAAAGTTACCTATACAGAACAGGAAATCATGACTATAATTAGTGAAAAAAATTGTAGAATTCTATACATTTCTATTAAATGGAGATGGTGTCATGGAAAATTTTAAAAAAAATCTAAAAAAATATGTTTAACACTAAAAAAAGTTAACATTTTCTGATGACTTATTTCCTGTGGGCTGATTTTGTGTTAAAACTTATATTTAGTGGTTGGAAATACAAAGTCTAAATTAGCATTATGAAGATATTATATGTCATGATTTCCATTGTCATTGTCTGAACTAGTCTAAATGTTGTGGACGGCCATGTCTTAGTAAGTTTGCAATTGTGCCATACTCCTTCCATTTTTGGATGATGGATTGAACAGTGCTCCGTGAGATGTTCAGAGTTTGGGATTTATTTTTATAATCTACCACTGCTTTACACTTCTCCACAATATTATCCCTGACCTATATGTTGTTTTCCTTGGTTTTCATGATACTGTTTGATCACTAATGTTCTCTAACAAACCTCTGAGGCCTTCACGGAAAAGTTTTAGTTACACTGAAAATAAATTCCACACAGGTGGACTCTATTTACTAATTAAGTGGCTTCTGGAGGCAATCCATCACACTGGATGTTATTTAGGGATATCAAAGTATAGGGGGCTGAATGCAAATGCACACCATACTTTTCAAATTTTTATTTATTAAAAATTGAATCATTTTCTTTTCACTTCACACATACTTCATACTTTGTGTTGGTTTGTCACATAATATCTCAATAAAATACATATAAGTTTGTAGATGTAGCGTGCAAAATTGTTGAAAGTTCATATGAATATTTATGAAAATGGTAGATTCACACTGAAGGCATCAAAACTATGAATTAACACATGTGGAATTATATACACAAAGGGTGAAACAACTGAAAATATGTCTTATATTCTAGGTTCTTCAAAGTAGCCACCTTTTGCTTTGATTACTGCTTTGCACACTCTTGGCATTCTCTTGATGAGCTTCAAGAGGTAGTCACCTGAAATGGTTTTCCCTTCACAGGTGTGCCCTGTCAGGTTTAATAAGTGGGATTTCTTGCCTTATAAATGGGGTTGGGACCATGAGATGTGTTGGGCAGAAGTCAGGTGGATACACAGCTGATAGTCCTACTGAATAGACTGTTAGAATTTGTATTATGGCAAGAAAAAAGTCGGACCATCATTTATTTATCAACAGGACAATGACCCCAAACACACCTCCAGGCTGTGTAAGGACTATTTGACCAAGAAGGAGAGTGATGGGGTGCTACGCCAGATGACCTGGCCTCCACAGTCACCAGACCTGAACCCAATCGAAATGGTTTGGGGTGAGCTGGACTGCAGAGTGAAGGCAAAAGGGCCAACAAGTGCTAAGCATCTCTGGGAACTCCTTCAAGACTGTTGGAATACCATTTCAGGTGAATATCTCAAGAGAATGCCAAGAGTGTGCAAAGCAGTAATCAAAGCAAAAGGTGGCTACTTTGAAGATCCTAGAATATAAGACATATTTTCAGTTGTTTCACACTTTTTTGTTAAGTATATAATTCCACATGTGTTAACTCATAGTTTTGATGCCTTCAGTGTGAATCCACAATTTTCATAGTCATGAAAATACAGAAAACTCTTTGAATGAGAAGGTGTGTCCAAACTTTTGGTCTGTACTGTATATATATACAGTATATAGTTGTATTCTATATAGATGTGATGTTGCTCCTTAGATAGTTGATTTAGAAGGTCAGTCTGTTTCAGTACAATCTGGCTGCTGGATGTAAGTAGAAATTATGACCTTGCAGTATGCTTGTCTTTCTTAATTAACTCTGCTGTGTTCATAAGAGAGGTCGGAACAGCGTTTGAATGAGTAACACAAAAAAACAGGTGAACGCTGTGAACTGCTGCCCTCTCACATAAAAGTTATGCCACTGACTCCTGTATTTTTAGCCAGACACATTTATGCACTCAGCAGTTTTCATGAAGAGAGAGAAGAGGCTTAGAGCAATTTAAACTAAGAAATCTCCAGCGTTTTTTCAGACATTTCACTGAAAATATAAAATAAATGGATCTCTTCACCGAGAGGCTCGGATATTGTGATCAACTACTTTTGAAACAAGGCAGAATGTTACATAAGTAGTGTTGAGCAAATCGAAGTGTCCGAGGTAGACTTCGATCCAAATTTCAGGGAAAATTTGATTTGCTGTGAACCCGGATTTCCTTGTGTTTCATGGTAACGAATCGATTTTACCTGAAATGGGGTAAAAAAAAGTCATACTCACCTCATGCGTTTGATCGCTAAGAGCCTGAAGCCGCCATCTTGATTGAAGATCCCACGCATCTCATGCATGGTGACATATGACATCACCACTCTGGCTGAAGTGCTACTGATCAAGATGGCGGCTTCAGGCTCTTAGCGATCAAATGGATAAGGTAAGTATGATTTTATTTTTTTATTATAGACCTTAGAAGTAATTTGTCACAAAGCAAATTTTATTGTAAAATTCGGCAAAGCAGCCGAATTTAATTTTCAAGAACTTTGCTCATCCCTATACATAAGGATCCATTTAGATGGTACTGCCATGAGGACAAGCCTTATACAGTGACACATAATGTCCCTATAGGCATTTTAGCACCACTGTCAATGACTAAACTCCCTGGTCTAATTGTGTTATAATCTTACAATGAATAATAAAATATCTAAATCTATGTTTTTAGTGTGAATTATTTTATTATAGATTTTCAAATTTTACAAACAAAATAGAAATAAGATGACTTTTAGTATAATACAGCAGAAGAGGAAATTATCATGAGAGAGAGCCATAAACAATCCTGTACTGGGCTGGATAAGTACTGTAAAAGGTAATACATTCACAATTTAAAATATAAACCTAGTAAATGAGTGAGGGTTGAGCTTGGGCTTGAGCCCTTAGGATGAGGAAAGGTCATCAGTAAATAGATCTTGGAAAAACTTACCAAATCACAATTTAATATTTGTCCTTGATTTATCTTCTTTTGTCCAGCTGTTACAAAGTCAATTTGCACATTTCTAAACTTTCTAAATGTATATTTAATCTGCCATCTAATCTTCCAGAAATTCTGTTAGTGCAAGATTATTTTTTAAGAGTTCAAAGATATCAATTAGAGATGAGCGAAGTTTGCAAAAATTTCTTTGTAAGCAGCGGGCGCAATGAACCCCATCATTGAACCCCTTAGACACCACGTACATTGATTGGTACATCTGAGTTAAAAAATGAAGGACTTTCAGGGGTTAATCAGTTAAAAAAATATAATACTCACCTTATCCATTTGAGTGTGAAGAGGCCACCGTGGCCATTTTGATCCCGTGCGAAATCTTGCACGGTACATGAGGACAGCATCACACATGATCTTCAGTTGAGATGGCCTCTTCGCAATCAAATGGATGAGGTTAGTATGATTTTTTTTTCTTAACGCCATTTCAGTGAAAATTGATTCGTTACCACGAAAACAAGGAAATTCGACTTTGCAGCGGATCAAATTTTCCCTGAAGTCCACTTTGGATACTTCAATTTATTCAACACTAATCTCAATCCATAGATGCAGCAGAAATTATGAGATTTATGTATAATCAAAGTAGCAGGTGGCAGATAGTATATCATTTTTTATTTTTGAGGAAATCTCTTAAGAAATATCTTAAAATGCATAATTCTAATTATGAATAATTATGAATATTGTATCAAACAACTTTAATAATTCTAATAATTTTACTAACATCCAAACATTCATGTCATGAAATATAGGGCATCTTCTATAGTAATGTTTTATCCTGAATACAAACCATCTATTCTACAGCACTAATGCTGGCTGATGATATCATACATTTACACACATTTTGTGCAGTTCTCTACTAGGGGTACATTGTTGCTTTCTTATGTTTTTAAATGAGTATGAAATATTGAAGTAATCTTCATGAATAATGAATTTGCTGTCGTTGCTTTTAGTCATATCCATTATACATTTGAAATATTCCTGTTGTACTTTATACAAACTGCCGAAAATAACTCCATTAAAATATTCATTATGCTAAAAGGGTAAGGAGTAAGAATAATAAAATCTTCACGCCAGTATCACTGTGTCTTTCTATATATTTACATATGCAGCGAGCCCCTTAGGAGCCAGTGCAGAAGATGGGAGTGGTAGTGGCCCTGATGAGTTGTTGTATAACGGTCTACTCCCTCAGGCCTTCGCTCCCTGGGGTGCAGTTAGACGTGGAATCAGGCAGACATAAGCGAACATCAAATGTCTTTCTTTACTGAGTGCAAAAGATATCCTGTGACACCATCCAGCAATTTGTAAATACAAGAAGCAGTTTCTGTCACCAGATAATGAGATATGGTGGCTGGGTAGATGGCAATTGATGACAGTCAGAAGTATGCTAGCTGGCAAAGTCTCTCTCTCTTGCCCAGGGTTTCAGGGTTGCCTGGATTGGATTACTGTGATGGGTGTCTTAACTTGTTCTCCCTCACCGTGCAGCAGTGTCTGTAAAGTTGTGGTAACTGGTCACTCTGCTGACTGGAATGCCATAGCTTGATGGGTTACTGCAGTCTTTGATCTCTACAGAACAAGAAGTATCAGACTATTCTTGGCCAGGGTGAAAACCTAATGATTTTAGAATTATTTTGAAATATAGATAATGACATAAACATTTTTTTAAACTATGTTTTTCTTTCAGAAATCATTCAGAACAGCTGACTTCTAGAAGGGGGAATATACAGTTTATAGCTCTGGATAACTGACTGATTTTTTTTTTCTTTTTAATTGGGTTTGTAAACCCATGTCTAAAGGGAAAAGCTTTTCTGATAATTGTTCATTACTGGATGGTTTGACATGCTAAGTGTATTCAGCAGCTGTATGTTATGCTTATTACAATGCACAGACAATTAGGTTTTGAAAATCATCAACTAATTAATTTTACTTTCCGCTAGTATGTGGCTACTTGAATTAAAACAGAGAATAAAATACAGTATATTGATTTTCAGTTGGGTTCATTGGAGTTTCATTGTGATCTCTGTTTTGACACCAAGAATAACACTACTGTGTATGCATGGGGACTGAAGTATAACATGGTGACCATTCAGATGGATGGGGGTCCATGTAAATACCAGGAAGGCTTGAGTCTACCAGCATGGGGAACAGATTTACATCATGTCCTGCACCTGAGTTTCCATTATCGATCAGACTATGTATGGGCACATATGGTGTTACTGAAAAAAATGATCTCCACTATTTATGCTAAGAGAAAATATTTACGTACAGTCGGGAAAAAAAACCATAAAAGTGGCCTAATGTTGTAGGTGGGGCCATATTGACAGAAAGCAAGCAACACTAGTAGGCAGGACCTACACATTTAGGCAGGGACAAGAGAAGTAGGTGGAGCCAACAATACTGTAGTGCAGCACAAAATATCACCCCAACAGAAGCAAACACCATAGGGCAGCACAAAATACTGTCTTAGCAGAACCAAATACCTGAGTGCAGATAAAAATACTGCCATCCCAGCTTCAGTATTCAGTTGTGAGGATGGCAATACAGCTGAATCCAGGGAAGCACCTGCAGCCACCAGTTAGGTGCACAAGTACTTGATGCTTTCAGCATTATTTAATGCTGAGAGCATCTGATCATTATGTACCCAGCTCATGGCCATGAGGAGGGCTAGGGTGGCCCGCTGTGCATCGATCCACTGGGAAATTTCCCTATAGGGTTTATGTACAGTCCTCCCTTGTTTACAGTAATTTTACATAGTGCACATGAGTTTTGAAAAAAATATTATCTGACTTCTTTGATGTGTTAATAACGCTTGTCTGTGCAGGCCTGATTTCCCCATGACAACACTTGCGTGTTATAGGAGATCAGTATTATTATAGTGACATTGTTTGGATCTAAAAAGAAAAAAAAGGTTGAGAGTTTTTGTTTTTTTCAGACTTAAAAAGTTACAAAAATGAGCAATGTTTTGGTTTCCATTTAAGCCTTTCTCAAGCATGGATCCAAATTACCATCCACTTGATATCAATTTACTCAATTAAAGATTGATATATGTGTATATGTGGGGACTAGAGACATAGACCTTTTTAGGTCCAAATCAGACGTCCGTGGTTAAAAAAAATATATATTGAGGAACGTCAGCATATCCTCCTTCTGCTCAAGCATTTTTCTAGCATGGATCTATGTGATTGAGGCTTGATATATGTTTATATATGGGGACTAAAGCTAAGCAAGTTTTTAAAAAAATTAGATTCAAAATTAATATGACTTGAATCGCCCCTTTTTTCTCCCTCTCCACCCCCACCTTCACCTCTCTCTCTCCCTCTCCCTCTCTATTCTTTCAAAATAAATTACAACAAATTTGAATTCCTTCAAACCCAAACTTTTTAGAAAATTTGGGTTGAATTTCTGAATTTTAGAATCAATTTGCTCTCTAATGGGGATTCAAACCATTCAATTTTTGCTACAAAATGTCTGAACAATGCCAGAGCATATACAGTGTTTCCATGAGGATGCAGAAGCGGGAGAGCTGAAGGAGATGGACTTGTAGCATCAAGAAGTGAGAACGTGACAAAGGAGTAATCTATACACGGTAGCTCAGTATTTAGCATAGTTGTATTGAATGCAACCAAGATCTGCCACATGTGCATGGAGATCGTTTGTTCTCCCCATGTTTGTTTGAGTGTCCTCCAGGTGCTCCGGTTTTATTTCATATAAAGCTTTATCTAATATATAAAGCTGAGTGTGTGTATGTATGTATGTATGTATATCTGCTAAAGGAATCCGCACTGTCGCAGCTACAATCACAAAATTTGGCACACAGGTACATCAGGTGTCCGGGAAGGTTTTAGAACGGGTCTCAGCTTTCCAGGACGTACCGTTCCTGAGATATTCCCAAAAAATGCATTAGCCAATAGAAGCCTGGTCACATGACCCTTATCAGCCAATAGAAGCTCACAGGCAGTTAGTCTCCACACACACACACACTGTTTCATACCAGGTTTCCATAACAACCCAGCCATTTTCCTTCACTGCTGTGCTGTAGGTCTGCTTTAAACGGGCAGAGTGCTGTGGATGATACTGTTAAAGAGGTATTCCGGTTACCATAAATATAACTTATGTTTTAGACTAATTCATCATCAATCATTACCTAATATAATGCAAATTTCTTCCATTGCTACACAGTGTGTTTCATCATAAATTACCATGGCATCGACCTGTAATTCGGGCCACCCTTAAAAGAAGGACTTAAAAGCCCCTCCCCCAGGTCCAGCTAAGCCATGCCCTTCCCACTCCACAGCTGACGGGGATTGAAAAAATGAAGGTAAAAATCAACTTCTGTCAGCTGCAGGGGTGGGAGGAAGAGTGACTTTCTCCCTGCAGCTCATGCTCAGACTGCACAGTGCTGATGTCTTAGAGTGAGCTGTTCAAAAGGAAATCCCTGTGACCATCCAGGTCCTGCTCATGATGGAGGACAGGGAGTCTGAAAGTGGGACTGTCCAGCCTAAAACCGGACCTTTGGCCACCCTAGGGACAGGCTAATGTTAGGATGGCCAGACTTCCAGTTTTAGGCTGGACAGTCCGGTTTTCTGGCTCCCTGTCCTCCATCCGGCACAGTGCCTGGACGGATGCAGAATTGTCCACCCTTTCAGTAGCTCACACTCAGACAGTTTCTCCTCTGTGTCTTCATGGAGCCAGAGGCGTGGTGTCATGTTTAGGGGTGTGGCTTCATTGGGACCGGGGTGTGGCTTCACATTTGGGGGCATGGCCGGTGAGGTCAGGCTTTCTGGGGTGAAGACAGTGGCCACCCTAGCTGCTGTGGAGGTCACAGTTAAAGGGGAGGGCACTGTGGATGTTACTGTTAAGGGACAGGCTGCTGTGGAGGTCACTGTTAAAGGGGCAGGCACTGTAGAGGTCATTCTCAATATCTTTTAACGACACACGCACAAACATTAAATAAAATAGATGAAATACACCTGGGCTAGTATAATATATAGCCCAAACACACATCTAGGTTCAGTGATGGAAATGTCTTGTGTATACATACTAATAAGAAGAAGACAAGCAAGGTGGTGCCTGACCAGAGGGTCAGCTCTTATCCAACATTTGCAGATAAGTGCAATAATTAGAGACGTACAGCCTATTGAGTATGAAACTTTATTTATTCATATTATCATTTAGTAGGGTCAAGTGCATCTAAAGTCAAGTGTGGATCCTGAGTGGCAACATAATTCTGTTTTTGCAGGGTTTTCTTTTCTTTTGTTGACTTTTGTGAATGTTGAAGAGATAAATGGCGAAGTAGTTATGAATTGTACTGCATCTAAGCCAGGTAAAAGCAAATGCACATACAGTATAATACACAAGATTCCTGTATAATCTATGGGAAATCACAGTATAGATGAAATGTTACATAAACAATTAGCATGATTTATAAAATTATAATATCAACACAAGCAGTAAAAAACATTTGGCAAGCATTATGATTTTTTTTTTGTCATCACCCTGTTAAATTAATCCTCTCCCCCTTATCAGAGTCTTTGGGATAAAAGAGTTTATCTAACCGTCATTTTAACAAGCATTAATCCTTTCTACCCCAGGCGATTTTCTGTTTTCATGTTTTACTCCTGTCCTCCCAGAGCCATAATTTTTTTTATATTTTTTCTTTCACTTAACTGTATCAGGGCTTGTTGTTTGTGCTATAAGTTGTACTTTCTAATTGTACCATTTGATGCCGCATGCAATATAGTGAGAAGCTGGAAAAAAATCCAAATGGGATGGAATTGGGGGGAAAACACAATTAAACCACAGTTTTATAGGTTTTTGGGGTCATTTATCAAACTGGTGTAAAGTAGAACTGCCTTAGTTGCCAATAGCAACCAATCAGATTCCACCTTTTATTATTGACAGCTCCTTTGGAAAATCAAAGGTGGAATCTGATTGGTTGTTATGGGCAACTAAGCCAGTTCTTCTTTACACCAGTTTGATAAATGACCCCACTTGTTTTTACGTGTTCCCTATGTGGTAAAACTGACCTGTGCCCTTCATACTCCAGGTCAGTACTATTACACAGACACCACATTTATATAGTTTTTCTTGTGTTTTTATACTTAAAAAATAAAAACTTTCGAAAAAAATATTTTTTCTTTGCATTGCCGTATTCTGATGCTCATAACTTTTTTTTATTATTTTTAACTCCGTGTATGATTTTTTGATCACTTTTATTCCATTTGTGGGGAGGTGAAGTGATGAAAAATGGTGAATCGGCCATTTTGATATTTTTTTCCATTACCCCATTCGCCGTATAGGATGAATGATTTTAGATTTTAATAGTATATGGGCATTTTGAGACATGGCAGTGTCTATGATGTTTATTTTTTATTTATTTGTACTTTAATTTGGGGGAGAAGGGGGTGATTTGAATTTTTAGATTTTTTTAAATTTAGTTTTATATTTTTAAAAACTTTTTTTTTTTTACACTTTTTAAAAGTTTTCCTAGGGAACTTCAACAAATCCCTTCTCTCATAAACTTCAATGCAATACCTATTCCTATCAAGGATGAGCAAACTGGTTCAAGATTCAGTCCAAACTTCTCAAACAGGTTCGGATTCAGTCAAACCCACATTTTTTGTGATTCGTTTTGGATGAGGGAGGGAGGGAGAGCGAGAGGGATAGGGAAAGAAAGAGAGAGAGATTAGCATTTTTTCTGTTTTGGGAGAAAAGCTTATTTGAATATCTTACCCAGAAAGCCAAAAGTATGCAAATTAGCTTACCTGACCAAAAAAAAGAAAAGAGGAGATATCCTATCTAAGGGGTACTCGCTGATAGGGGAAAAGCCTCTGACTGGAAAGCGTCTAATTTTTCAAGATTCCTTGACTACTAAGATGTCAGGGTCATTGAGATGTTGTATACAACAACTCTCTGGATGTCCGATGTCTAATTACTGTGGTGATTCTTTTATCTCGCTGACATTTTTGAAGTCAAGCATTTTGTCACTTAACATGCTACCATCTGCTGTCTGGTTATTCCAGTTTACATCAATAATTTCTCCTGACACCACAAGTGTTTTCAGTACAGCGCACATGGAATAACCGGATAACAGAGAGCCTTCAGGGGGTGCAAACAATCTAGCTCCAGCAGTATGTTGGCATGTACGCCAATTCCTGTAACATAAGGGTTGTGTGCTTTATAAACGCCGGAAGAAAAGTGTAGAATAATTTATGAGTCCTCATTTTACGAACGGTTTAAATTAGTAAATGCGACTAAAACTTTTTTTATTTTAACATGTTTTTATGATGGCTTTAATGCTGGTTTAGCCATCAAAATTTGAAAGATTTCTAAGGAAGAATATTAAGTGTCAAAAAGACACTTTATACAAGGTCAACTAGGATGCCCCTAATGGGCATAAAGAGCTAATTAGAAATGCAATATTTGGGATGTATACAATGGATATAGCATTCCTCTGAAAGGACAAATGGCATCAGCTTTGCTAAGAATGCCCCAGCAATGCTAAGACCAGTTGACTATCAGAGATTTTCTCATGTTACCTCGAAATGTCCTTTTCAGCCTTATAGAAGGCATAGTATTGTTGTGGAAACTGTATAGCTTGGCCCTCTCAATCGGTGATGGACATATTTTGGATACCCTTGCTTAAAGTATCTCTATCTCATGTCAGACATATGTCAAAATAATGTAATCCCCAATCTATAATCAACCACCTTTAATGTTATATGTTAGTGTTATAGTCACTAATACAAATTATTGTCCTGTATTATCGTATATGCCAAAGGCTCTTCAACTGTTCTTGTTCCACTGACACAGCCAAAACAAAACATAAAGGGGTTGACTTATCTTACCTTGCAGATATGCCACCAATAGTCAGATAGGTGCTGGTACCATCTCTGGGACCAAAGTGGAGCACCCAAAGTTCGGATGAGTCCACCCTTCATTGATTTCTATAGGAGCATCCAAAATAGCCTAGCGGCGCACTCAGCTGCTTTTGGAAGTCTCATTAAAATGAATGCATGCTCAGTGTGTTCCCATTTTGTTTGGGGTCTTCATTCTAGAGATGGTGTTGGTCCTGGTAACTTTTAAAACTTATTAATCCTTTATATTATAGAAAAGCAGTGAGCCAACACGATATGAGTAAGAGTTTGCAAGAGTAAGAGTTTTTAAAATGTCTACTTTAGTAGACATTTAACATAACTATACAGGCTGGAAGATACTGATCTGGAGGCAAACACCCCAAAACAGCTGTCTGCTGATGGATACTTGGTTTGGCTATTTTCCCTTCCATAGCTTGTTAAAAAGTTGAAATTTGAATAATTCAAAGAGTGGTGGTCTTTCTCTTCGTGATACGTACCCCTTTGCATGTGGTTATATAGGATAATATTTTAAATATATTATAATCATGTTGCATTTTGGTATATTGAAGAACCCATTCTACACATGTATATTTGTATTTGGCATTGGTCCCGGAATTGTTAGTAACTATACGGCTGCTAGTTGTTCATGATTTGAAAGACACATTGCCATGTTCCTTCAGATTAATCCCTCTGTACTCTTCCATTTAGATAAACCTTTTGCAGGACGTGCATTTTTTTGACATTTTGATGTATTGTGGTATTTCTGGTAGGGAACAGTGACATAACTACAGGGGAAGCAGGGGAAGCAGCTGCTTTGAGGCTTGAGAGGAGTAGGGGCCCGGGAGCAGTGTCTTTTGTACTACTATTCAAGCCAGGCCAGGCCCCTGTGTGACTGTATCTATAGGGGGCCCAGTCTGGCCTGAGATGTACTAGAAATAGTGTACATACCAGTATCAAGGACCTTTGGAATACAGTAATCCATCATTCCTGCATTCCGAAGGTCCTTTAGCTTTCAAGAGACATCGGAGGAGAACAAAGAACCTGCAGCCTGTAAGTAAATAAGTGTCTATGTGTATGTGTATATATATGGTTGTGTATATCTCTGTGTTTGTGTGTGTGTATATATATATATATATATATGTGTGTTTGTGTGTATATCTGTTTGTGTATGTATATATGTGCATACCTCCCAACCATCCCGGGACAGTCCCGAATTGCAGTGGCTGTCCTGCAGTCCCGGTACAGGGGAGTTATGTCCCGGTCTCTGGCAGCTGTCTCTGCATCCATAGGACGCAGAGACAGGTGCCTGTTACATGAAGAAGCAGCCAGCCGGAATCGGCTGCCTGCTTCGTACATCCTTCCTCCCGTCCCCCCTGCAGCTCTCCATACCTCCTGCAGCTCTCTGTACCTCTTGTCTGTGCGGGGGGAGGGGCCGGCCAACATTCAGTCTTGGCTCCGCCCCCTCCAGACAAGAGAAGCCAATGTCCTGCTGGTGATGCTGCTGCTAGGAAGAAGGTAAGTATAAGGTTTTTATTTTTTTTTTTTGTTAACTTTCTGTGAGGGGCACAATGTGGGAACATTACTGGGGGCACAACATATTACTGGGGGGGCACAATGTGGGCATATTACAGTGGGACACAATGTGGGTATATTACAGTGGGGCACAATGTGGGCATATTACAAGAGAGCACAATGTGGGCATATTACTGGGGGCACAACATATTACTGGGGGGCACAGCTGGTCATATTACTTGAGGCACAGAACTGGGCATATTCCTGGGAGCACAGCTGGTCATATTACTGGGGCCACATAACTGGGCATATTACTGGGGGCACAGCTAGGCATATTAATGAGAGCACATAACTGGGGAATATTTACTATGTAAAGCAGAAAGGGGACTGGGTGGGATTAGGTGTATAGTGGGCGGAGTTAGGGGCATGGCCTATTCGTGAAAAAATTTGCCGCGCTAAGCGCACCACACAATGTGTCCCTCTTTGTCTCTTTACAAAGTTGGGAGGTATGTATGTGTATGTGTGTGCATGTGTGTTATTATGTGAGTGTTTGTATATCTATGCCATCTGCAATCTGCTTATGATATCTGACTGTGGGTAGTAGTGTGTGTGTGTGTGTATATTTATATATATATATATATATATATATATATATATATATATATATAAAGAATTAGAGCAGTACTACTCCTATCTAAATATTTAGGACACTGATACTTGTTAAAAAAAGCTTTTTTACTATTGATGACCTGTCCTTAGGATAGGTACCAATATCAGAGGCGGGAAAATTTGCTGTGGGGCCCAGTCAGTTGTAGCTACGCCCCCGGTAGGGAAGAATAAGCAGTGTCATATAACAATGTCAATTTTAGCTTATTTACTTGTTAAAAGGGAACTCTAGGCAGTAGGTAGTTGATATCTAAAATGTTGATTATATGGAATCCTGTGGTGCACAGAGCTCCAGGTTTTCTTGGTCTACTTTTTTATGTATGCCTCTCAGTTATTATGCTCCATATTAGAGTTCTTGTCTGCCCAAAACTCTATATTACGGGCTCATGCACACGACCATAATCTGTCCAAGAAATGGTGCATGAGTCTACCAGACCTCCCTGGTCAACTGTGGCTCCTCAGAACCGAACTGAATGTATCATTGTGTTTTATGATACAGTCAGTTCCTATCTGATGGCCAATATCGTGTACTGATCTCTTTCTCGTGAACTGCATCCAGCATGGAAGAAAGTTCCTCAGGCAACCATTAATAAACTCATTGATAGTACGCCAAGGCATGTAAGTGCATGTATTTCTACATGTGGCGCTCCTACTCAATGCTGAATAAATTGAGATGTTTTGAATATTTTATTTCCATTTTTTATCATTTGCATATCATTGACATGCCTATTGATCCTTTGCTTTCCATACTTCCATGACTTTTCCTTCTTGGTGTTGCAGTTTCAATGCTAAGGAGTGTATATGGAGAAATTTGCCTTGGGAAATAAAATATGTATGCAAAATTTGAGTGACCAGTGTAATTGAATGCTGTGGATACATTGGCTTAGGTGATATTAACTAACAGCTGTCATCTTCCAACTGCATTTTCTAAGAAATCCCAATAATAGACCTTTTGTTTTTGGTTATCGGAGATATACATATGGCAGGAAACTCTTATGGATGGTTCAGACGTGACAGACTGGTCACATGGGAACATGCAGACTTTGCAAAATCTCTCTAATTCCCCTAAGCATCCTCTGTTATATGTTACCAGCAGCTCCGACTACTGATGAACAATCATCAACTCATAGGGAGAAGATCAAAAAAGCGATTTTCTGAGCCTTACTGTTTGGAGCAAATCCACCAGAACAATGAGACACTGTACTTTTGCTGTCATTTAAGCTGACTTGCAGCTGCTCTGGGAGATGTAAGTAAAGCTTTTCTCATCTGTTAAGAGATTCGTTCCTTGTTAGATGGAAGTAGATAGATTTTCCAATAAGCAGCCGTTATATCTTAAATGTGATTCTGTAGTAATTAGTGATTCCATGCAGGGGCATTTCTGAGATAATGAAGGTTCAGAATAAAATTAAATTCCCCAAATTTTCATATTGAATGATCTCATTCATTGTCATTTACTTTTCATACTTTTCATTAGTAGCTCATATAATACTACATATGATCCTTCAGTAATAGCAACAACATGTTAAGGCGGGTTTTCATCCACGTTAGGAATTACGTTATAGTGTTCCGTTATAATGGAAATTTAGGACTGGATGAAAAACGGAACGCTTTAAGGGGCATTCTACTTTGCTTCATCCTAATATATTTCTATGGGCACATATAACGGTTCTGGTTTTTTTTTCGTTATGCATGACGGAAAAAACGGAAACATGCAATCTGCTGCATTAAATCCTTGGGTCCATCAGTAAAAATCTGGATCTGTAAGATCTTTGACAGTTCCATTGTAAATGAAAGTCATGACGCTAGTGTGAGAAAAACCTTATGCACACGTATTAGCAAAAACATAAAATTGGGTTGAAATCTAATTATGTGTTTTCCGAACCTTAAAGGGGTTGTCTCATTTCAGTAAGTTGCATTTATGATGTAGAGAAAGTTAATATAAGGCACTTAGTAATGTATTGTGATTGTCCATATTGCTTCTTTTGCTGGATGGATTCATTTTTCTATCACATTATACACTGCTCGTTTCCATGGTTACATACCACCCTGTAATCCATCAGTGGTGGTCATGCTTGCACACTATATAAAAAAGCTTCAGCCTCTCTGGTCATCGGGACCATGGGAGCGCACATAGGCTAGTGCTTTTTCCTATAGTGTGCAAGCACGACCAACACTGATGGATTGCAGGGTGGTCTGTAACCATGGAAACGAGCAGGGTATAATGTAATAGAAAAATGAATCCAGTCAGCAAAAGAAGCAATATGGACAATCACAATACATTACTAAGTGTCTTGTATTAACTTTATCTACATCAGGCATGCTCAACCTGCGGCCCTCCAGCTGTTGCAAAACAACAATTCCTGGACAGCCTACAGCTATAAGCCTACAGCAAGGCATGGTGGGAGTTGTAGTTTTACAACAGCTGGAGGGCCGCAGGTTGAGCATCCCTGATCTACATCATAAATTCCCCTTACTGAAGTGAGGCAACCCCTTTAATGCAGTTAAAAAGTCCACAGAGGATACAAAAAAGGGCCTTATTAGATATGAGCGAGCATACTCGTCCGAGCTTGGTGCTCGTTCGAGTATTAGGGTACTCGTAAGTGCTCGCTGCTCGGACGAGTATCTCGCCATACTCGAGGAAATGGCAACTTCCGCATCGTGCTTTTTTGGCGCCTATAAACACAGCCAATCACAAGCCAGGAGACTCTACGGTACACCCAGCATCACGTGGGGCCCTTACATGTCGATAGCAGGGCTTGGCTTGCCTGATCAGGTGACCCTGGAATATACTAGTGACTGGCCGCGGCGCTCGGCTCAGATGCCGTCTGGATGTCGTTAGGGATAGAGCTGCTGCCTTTCAGGGACAGTGTTAGGGCCTTCATTTAGTTCTCTGTTAGGCAGGAATCACCCACAAAGAACCCAACAGCCCTTCTAAGGGCTAGAAGAAATTTTTTTTTTATCTCCTGGCTTGGCTGGCTGGCTGGCACTAGTAGTGCAGCTATCGCCATATCTAACCCTGGTTTTTTTTTTTTTATTGTTCTATCTCAGTGACACAAATCCATTGCACACAGCAGTGTGGAACCATTCTGTGTGTCACAGTTCAGCACACTCACTCCAATCCATATATACTGTCCAGGTGACACTTTCTGTACGTCACAGAATACAACCAAGTCATTTGCTACCAATATCATCTACAGCTTGATCCAGAAAACTCTCTGTGCGACATTTGTCTGGGTCGCAGACTAAATAGCCTCCGTTAACAGGGTGTCAGTCAGTTCTACCATAGTTCCTGCACGTCACGTTCCCAAAAAAAATTTTTTTGTAAAAAAAATATTAAAAAAAACAAATATTAAAAAAAAAAATATTTTTTCAGTTGTTTTAGCTCAGTGATACAAATCCATTTTACTCAGCTGCGTGTAACCTTTCTGTGTGTCACAGTTCAGTACACTAGCTCCCATCCCGTATATACTGTCCAGGTGACACTTTCTGTACGTAACAGACTACAACCAAGTCATTTGCTACAATATCATCTACGCTTGATCCAGAAAACTCTCTATGCGACATTTGTTTGGGTCGCAGACTAAATAGCCACCGTTAACAGGGTGTCAGTCAGTTCTACCATAGTTCTTGCACGTCACGTTCCCAAAAAAACAAAATATAAAAAAAAAAATTATTTCAGTTGTTTTAGCTCAGTGATACAAATCCATTTTACTCAGCTGTGTGTAACCTTTCTGTGTGTCACAGTTCAGTACACTAGCTCCCATCCGTATATACTGTCCAGGTGACACTTTCTGTACGTCACAGAATACAACCAAGTCATTTGCTACCCCCCAATATCATCTACCGCTTGATCCAGAAAATTCTCTGTGTGACATTTGTCTTGGTCACAGACTAAATAGCCAACCGTTAACAGGGTGTCAGTGAGTTCTACCATATTTCCTGCACGTCACGTTCCCAAAAAAACAAAATATAAAAAAAAATTATTATTTCAGTTGTTTTAGCTCAGTGATACAAATCCATTTTTACTCAGCTGTGTGTAACCTTTCTGTGTGTCACAGTTTCAGTACAACTAGCTCCCCATCCGTATATACTGTCCGGTGACACTTTCTGTACGTCACAGAATACAACCAAGTCATTTGCTACCAATATCATCTACAGCTTGATCCAGAAAACTCTCTGTGCGACATTTGTCTGGGTCGCAGACTAAATAGCCACCGTTAACAGGGTGTCAGTCAGTTCTAACCATAGTTCCTGCACGTCACGTT